>WKLE02000827.1:0-10851 GCA_014885115.2 Asterionellopsis glacialis | reverse complement strand
TCAGCCTCTTTAGGGGGTAAGTGTCTGTATTTCTTACATTGCTTTTTACCGAGCTGACATTGTTTACATGTTTTGCAGAAGTTCTGTATGTGCTTTCTTAATAATAATAATAATAATAATAAAGTTGTATTTATTAATTGCTGCAGTTAATGATAACCTTTGAAAACAATTCTACTCATGACGACAGCCTGGACCATCAAATTAATTTACTTGGAGTGGAATATTGGTAATCTGGTTGGAACTGAAAAAAGTGGTTAATGGTACGGACTCCTTTAATTGCCCAAGACTTTGCATGTACGTGCTTTCTTAATCTAGGCCAAGTAAAGTGCTGCCGTATGGTTGCTTCTGTATGTGTTTCACCTGGGTGCGCTAGGTACTCATGATACCAAGCTATGACGCGTTGTTGAAGTTTCTCCGGTATATATATTTTACTTTGGAGTGTACAAGCAGTTTGCCTTCGACTTCTCTAGTTGTAAACGTACCAGGTTTTGCTTCATGCATTAGTTTCCTAAGCATTGGATCTTTTTGTTGATGTAGTTTAATTAATGGAGGGAATATCGGAAAGGCTGTTTCTTTGATTTCTTGCTGTGTTATTGGATATGCTTCCATGACATTGATAAGTTCTAGAACTTCATCGAATTCATCATATGCGTCAACCACATCAACTTTGGCAATGTGGTCTTCGAACGTGGCACTTGACGTGATTAAAATATCGTCTATATATGCCCATGCAAATTCTAAATCTCCTAGTATATCATTCATGATTTTCTGAAAGATATCAGGGCTGTTGGTTATACCCATAGGTAGGCATCTGTACCTGTATTTACCCCACGGTAGAATTGTAGTGCACAGTTCCTATGATTTCTCATCTAACAGAATGTGATAGTAACCCATACTTAGATCAATTGCTGTTGCATATTGAAATCTGTCTAGCTTTTGTAGTAGATCAGCTATTTTTGGTAACGGAAATGGTTTTCTTTTAATTACTTAATTGAGTTGATGAAAGTCGGTTACCATACATACATTGCTTGTTTTCTTTGGTAAAAAAAATGTGGGAGCTGCCCATTCACTGTCGTGGTTCTTTTCTAAAACACCTATTGACTCTAGCCTATTAATTTCCCATTTTCTTTTAATTACTTTGTTTAGTTGACAAAAGTTGGTTATGATACGTACATTGCCCATTTTCTTTGGTACGACAAATGTGGGAGCTGCCCATTCACTGTCGTGGTTCTTTTCTAAAACACCTATTGACTCTAGCCTATTTATTTCCCGTTTAGTAGTCCCTTCTAAGGAACGTGATACTTGGAATGGCCTGGAGTGATATGGTTCTGCGCCAGCTTCTATTTCTTTTCTAACTGGTTTTATCTTAAGTGTGCCAAGCCTGCCCTTAAATGCTTGTGGATATTTTTGTAGGCACTTCAGCATTATTTTTTGCTCGTCATAAGTAAGGTGTTTCTAGTGAGAGGCTGCCTCACCTAAATTGACCTTCTAGTAGTTAGCGTCTAATATGGATGATTGCCGTAGTTCTGCTTCCTTGAGGACAGGTGGCTGGACAGCCATGTGATAGATTGGTTCCGCACGTTTTGGGTCTGAGACCTCACCACGGTATTTCATGGGTAATTCATACCCTTCCCAGTGGATAGTTTGTGTGCTAAAACATATTTCAAGGCCCATGGCCCGCATCAGATCAGTTCCAATGATCATGTTGTACTGCGCATCTGTTTGGTTTGTGCGTTCGTCCATTTGTCAGGACCAGACTATTGTCTTTTTGTCCATGAACTCCAGGAGTGTAAAATTTATTTGTGCTTTCCGCTTAGTTATCAAGTTACCTCCCATGGTGTTCCACTGTGTAGGTTTAGGGTTCTTGTAAGAACTGGCCTTTCCCCGTTCCACAAAAATTTTTAAGGATAATTGCCGCAGTAGTACCAGTATTGAGTAGGATCTGTATAGGAACAAGGTTGCCATCTCTGTTTATTATTTTGCCTACTACTTCAGTAGTGCGATGCGTAGATTTTTGCATTTTTGCTTTTCACTGACTGCGCAGCATGTTGTATGCTTGTTCTATGTTGGGGAAAAGGTTTGATTCAGTGTAGGAAGTAGGCGTAAAGTAATTGGCAAATGCACCACTATTATTTTTACATTTAATTTTACTATGTTGCGTAAAGTACAAACTAGGTTCGTTATCGGAAGAAGAATCTGATTCGTACTGCACTTTACATTTCTTTTTCTTATTATCTTTTGATACTTTGAGCGAACTAATCATCGTGTTTACCTGCTCCTGCATATACGTCTTGGATTTAACCAAATCCTTCTTTTTTGACTTGTCCACAGTACATTTGCTGGTGTTATGGTTGTTCATATGACAGTTGCTACACCATTTATGAGTGCGCTGGTGCTTGTCGTCGCTTCCATTGTTATTGCGATCGGAATTCTTTTCTGTTCATTCACGCTTGCAATTTTTCTTGCCTTTCTTAGGTGGTTTGGACTTAGCAAGTTCACAATCTATGTTATCACATACCTCTAACTTCTCAAAGTAGTCCACGGTATCCTCCCATGAGAGATCATGCGGGAGCGAGTAGGGCGGATAGCCACTTAAGAGGTTTCACCCAATCCAAAATGTCAACAAGTTTGTTGTTGTTGTTTTTTTGAAGTGTTTTGCCATTGTGATCCATCAGAAAATATGGCAAGTATTCGCTCAACTGACAAAGCCTCATGACAAACTATCTCAACTTGAAGTTGTCGGTCATTGCTAAGTGGTAACGTAGGTAGTTCTTCTGGTGCCTTGCCGCATGCCTAGACAAGAAAAAATTCTTGCCTACGTTGTTCAGTACCAGTTCAAAGACCTGTTCAGGATCTTTTTGGGCTGGTTTCTTGAGGCTTGCATTTTTGCTCTGGCGATTGGCATTTGCTGCTTGGAACAGCTGCCTTGCTCTACCCTTCAAAAGGGTGAGGGCCATGGAGGTCTTGGATGAAGCTTTGGTGAGAGAGTAATCTCTCTCAACCTCAGCAAATTCGATCCTCCACTGGATCCACTCTTCAGCAGATCCATCCTCAAATTGTTTTACTCTCTTCTCAATTGTTTTTGAGTCAGAGCCTTCATCAGAGGGATCAATTCTCACCTCGATGGTCTTCAGGAATCTTTGTTTATTTTTCAATTTTGACCTCTCCTTTTTTGTTTTCACAATGGGAATTGCAGGAGGATCCAGCGGGGTCTGCTGTTGACTCAACTCCTGAGCTTTCTTCTGAAACTCATTGGAGGAGTATCAGGTCTTCATGTTTGGAAAGTTAATTACCTCTGAAAGAGGGAGTAAAATTACTTTGCCCTATGCCGCTAGTGTTGACAGCGGCACAACACAACAATCAGACAATCAACACACAAAGACAAGAAGACTTTTATTTGGTGATGAAAATTATGAGCTAATTTATAATTGTAGTTTTAAGATAGAGAAGACTCAAAGGAAGTTTCAAGACTCAATGAACATCTGGACATCTGGCCGGATGCTAATCTTCAATTGAAGTTCAATTGAAACATCGGGGAAATAAGAATTCTTTTGCCATTGCAACTTGTGAGTCCGTCTGCTTGTCCACACAACAATCAACCCTCCTCAAGAGTGTCCTACAGGGAGTGTAGTTCACTCCCCTATACTTACAGATTTTCTATCATACTCAAATGAATTACAAAATTTGAACAACCACAAAATGGCTTCACCAATAGTTAATTTTGTCTTGGGACATGTTCTTTGAATTTGTGCACCAACATTCTCTTGAGCATTTGTGTCGTTTGTCAACATATTCACTCTACTTAATTTATGTTAAGACATTCCTGCCCTACAGGCCTGAAAGAATCTAGGAGCTCTTTTGCTATTAAGGAACCATTTGAGCCAATTTTGTGTTTTTGGAAACTCATTCATGATTTGGTTTGCTTTAGAAACAAAACTTTCAAATTCATTAGGTTTATACTTTTTTAGCTCATAAACATATGCATTAAACAAATCAATCTTTTCAATAGGAATAATTCCTGAATTTCTTGACACACGAGATCTTGATCTTTCAAAATGAACATTACAATATTTATAAAAAAGATTTGTATCTTAGCTTTAGTAAAGGATTGACTTTCTGCATCTGAAAAGTCCGATGTATTTCCAATAAAATTTTTACTCCAGTCTTCAAATGAGTCAGCTTCAATGGATTGAAATAACATTAACCAATATTCTATGTGAAAAGATATTGATCTCCCAAACAAGATTGACACTAAACAAGGTACCCATCTAAAAAGGGTGTTATCAAATATAGAAGTAATGTGTAGATCCACATTCCCTTCAAAATCATTATCAAACAAGAAACCTTCAACTGTATCTGTTTGGACTGATGATTCTCCTATGTTAAGAACATGACTTCTGAAAGAGAAGCAGAGGGTATTTTTGTTTCCATATTGTTCTTCTTATTATGCCTATCAGTAATGGTTTCTGGAAGAGAAGATGAAGGTATTTTTGTTTCCAGATTGCTCTTCTTCCTATGAGTATCATCAATATCATGAACAGATTTTGTAGATTCCACTATCTGACAATAACTATTACCAGACCTATCTCTATCATGGTATAGTGAATCTGTATGCTCTGGAGCGTCACTTAGCCCATAGTTGTTCTTATTGTCATTGTTATGATGGTTATGATTTTTTTGGGTGAAGACTCTAATGTTCCAGTAATACTACTAGTAATAGAAGATGAATTGACAGTAGAACCACAAGTAGGAGGATGTTGTTGTTGGTAGTTGGGTGGTAGCTGTGTTGAATCTTGTGGCTGCTGCTGTTGCTGTTTTAGTTGTTGCTGCTGGTCATGCAAATTAGACATCATTCCTAACATCTTATTATTTTTCTCATTTGCTTCTAGCAAATTTAAAACATGCTGCGTGTCAACATAGTCTCTCCATGTAGATGGTAAGGTGGGGCAATTGAATGTTGTATTGGCAATAGTAATGGGTGCAGAGGTGTTGGACAGTTCAGCCGAATTATTGTTAATAGTTGCGATAAAACTTCTAGTATTGAATCTACCATCACCTACGGACGCAGTAGAATGGCTACCAATAGAGTTTAGGTGCATAGGACTGGGGGTAGTATGTACTCCTATGGGTGAGGTACTGGTATTAGAGGGTGAATGATTCCTGGGATTGGGGTTATCTCTAACTCCTTCCGGTGAGTTATCACTGTCCGAATGTCGTTTTTTAACCTTAACCTTGATCGGTTTAAGACAAAATTGTTCGTGGGAGAAGACATGTCAGAAGTCCCTTGCTTTTGCAATTTGAGTTAAGTTTTTTTTTATCCATTGATACATGTCAAAATAATATGGTACTCGGAATTTCATTCAAGCCCGAGTCACAAAAGTTCAGGGAGGCGGTACATATATTCGTTAGAAAAGTCATTGAAATCCAGTAAAGGGGGTAATGATTACTTGCAACTGCTTTTGATTTGTGTAATACTCCTGCCAAACTTGGACATGGTAAAGTACAATACAAGCATAAAAATCACTCAAATTTGATACAAGTTTATGTAATATTCATGAATATTTACAGAACATAAATTGGGAAGTTGTCAAAAGTGCTTTGAATTCTGTTTGATGATTGGTTGACAGGGCTGGTGTATGTCCCAACAGATAATCATGGAGCAAAGCTTAGGAAATGTGTCCAAACAAAAGTGTACACTAGAAATTTCCATGTGGCCATATGGAAAGTACACTAGAATAACTTTAGCACATGGAAAGTACACAAGAAATTTCCATGTGGCCACATTTAAAGTACACAAGAAATTTCCATGTGGCCACATGGAAAGTACACTAGCTAGAAATATGTGTCACACATGGAAAGTACACTAGAATCTGCTCCAGGATTCAAATGATTGGTCGAAGATATAAAGTACACTAAAAAAGTACACTAGGCAAAGTACACTAAATTAATCTCTCTCCAAGAAACCTGCTCTTCATATGATGCTGTCGCCGTCGGAAGGTTTATTCTCATAGGAGTAGAGACAAGGTGTGGGTGTCTACAGAATGGATGTAGGGGGGTCCTTGTCTGAACAAGCAGTACCACCGCTAAGATAGGGGTACATACGACAATCAATAGGAAAGAAAAGGTAAGGCCAAAGTGGGACTTCTCCTAGTAGAAAAGGAGGGAACAGATCAGGAGCGCTTTACAAGAAAGAAAAACAGAAGCCAAGAATATACAAGTCCATCGATTTTAATACAAAAAACAACAACTTCCGACCATGACAATCCAGGAGGATTGCAAACCCTGTAGTGTACACCAGGGTTCCCTCAAACAACAAACATGTCAATAAACCTTTTTAGAACAGTGCACAACTTTCTTTTTTCTCCAAGGACCCCCCAAGCAACGAATTATGACCTTCCAAGAAAATTCGTTAAAAATGATTGTTGACACAGAATCATGGGTCAACAATCATCCACTTTTGTACCAAGAAAAGTCAATCCACAACCAGGACAAGGCCCCTAAAACCTTATTAAGGTTGGTTGTTGATGGTACTCCGGTTCCTCATCCCAGGTTCCGTGTAAACTACAAGACCAGGGCGCTTTACAACCCTGAAAAAAAACGACTTCAAGACCTTCAAAAGTGCCTCAAAGGCATGGTCAGGGCTCGTCCCCTACCCATTTTGGACGCTCCTGCTTTCTCAGGGTGTCCATTGACTTTTATTTCAAGCCTCCCAGGTCTCATTTTGTAAAAATTGGCCAAGAACGCCCCAAAATACCCGGCTGGTGGTGATGTCAACAATTTTTTAAAATTTGTCCTGGATGCTGGCAACAATGTCTTGTACCATGATGACTCTCAAGTCAAAATATTGTCAGGATCTTCTCATGTATCAAGGGCCATCCTTATTTGATTGTCATGTTAGCAATATTTAACAAAATATTGACAAGAGTACTAATCTGTAACTTTTTGTATTTTTTTACTAAACGTTAACCCACCACTTATACCATAAAATAAAAATCTACCTTTCCATTCAACCTATTTTTTTATATCATCTTTTTCCATACGTCCAGAAGATGAATTATCATTTTGATCTCCTAAAATTGACAACGTTATGATTGATTATCCATAATTTTGACCTCAAAATTTTTTAAATAAAAAATTCAAGAAATTTTGATCTTCGATCGATCATAACTTTTGATCTACCTGGGCGATCTCCTTAATTTTTGCAAAAAAGAGATACACGAGACATTTTATCACTCCTACTACCAGTAGTAGGAGTGTGAGTGTCATTAAGTATGAGATCAGACAGTTTGAGAATACGCATACTGGCACCATGTAGGGAAAATTTTAGTTAAGTAATGTACACTTGATGATGTAACAACGGGACTAGCCCATTCGGACCATTTTTTACACCATTAGAATATGTAACAGTCGTAACAGTATACTTGTCTGCAAGAATCCCCTTCAAACATTTCTAGACAAGACCATCTTGAAAAGAGTCATTTTGTTATATAACAGAAGGACAGTACTATACAGTAGTTGTACGTTCCCACCATTCCCAAAAAAATTTGGCCACACTACGGGAACTGGTACAACGGGAATTGGGACCATTCCAATTGGAATGTGTCCTGGTAATGCTACCTACTCCAGACAAGTGTACCCTTGTCTAAGCATGCCTGTCTGGTGCCAGGAGAAGGCATGGTTTGATCTCGTGGCAAAGAAGGAGCTTATCTCTCTAGCGTCTACTCTACCATGCACATCATATGAGATGCTTTTTACGGGGGTCTGTGACAATATGTGGATTCAATATTTTTGATCTGAATTTACAATCTTGGTGGGATCTCTTTTGTGTCTAACATGATGCTTTCAATGTCCAACCAAGATAATACATCCAGCTGAGTGGTCCTATTCAATTGTACACCCATTATTTACCTTTGGATCAGATCCTATCATGACAGGAGTGAATCAACCAAGATTCCAACTATTTTGCTTTTAGAACTAAAAAAAACTTAATTTATCTCACTCGTCTCTGACAACAACTTTTGTAACACCTATACAAACTTGGTCATTGTGTGTCGTATACATCTTATACAACCCATCCTACAGATCCACAAGAGCCTATTCAGGTAGATTGTTGACACTGCTTGAATTATCACACGCTTTCTCTGCACTAAGTATTTTAGTGTAATTTTATTTTTAACCCTAGTCCAGCAACAATTGTTGTAACTAGATTGCAATAAAGAAGGATGGCTGATAATTCTCCTAATCCACCTGCGCAAGCCGCAGTTCCTTTCACGCTAGCACCAGGACTAGCTGTTGCTGGCCTGCTCAACTCTGCAGATAAGAACCACATCAAGATATTTGATAACACAGCCAAGTCTTTAATGCCCTTATTTGATCTTCAAGCCAAAAGCAGGACAAATCTGTGATTGCTCTAATTTATATGGCTGGAAAGACATTTTGACCATTCCTGTAACAAGAGCCTGCATCACCAAAAACTACAACCTCTTGGATCACTATTGGGCAATTACAATTCCCAATGTGCATCAACATGCACTCAGTACTTGGATCAACGCAAATGATTGTAACTCCCAAAATTCCTTCATCTTATTTACCTTACTTAAGTTATTGCTCTCAGCAGAAGCTTTAGCCATAATCCAAAACATGCTGGAGCAGTACTACATTTCTGGAAAACCCAGTGGGCCTACCTTATTTAAGGTAATCATTTCAAAAGCTTATGTGGACACCAGGGCAAATTCCACCGTAATCCACATGAATTTATCCTCTCTTGAGACATACATTTTGAAGATAAATTGCAACATTTTGACCTTCAAGGAATGTGTTCATGCTCAAGTGTATGCTTTGGCAGCACAAGGGGGGCAAACTCAGGATCTCCTCATTAACCTTTTTAAGGCTTATTTTGTGGTGTCAGACTGTGCGTTCAAAAGTTACATCAAACAACATCAGAACGCTCACGATGATGGCAAAGATTTCACCTACAAGAGGACTTTGATCAACAAGGCTGAAAACAAGTACAAGGCTCTAGTTGAACTTGATCAGTGGAATGAGAAGTCCAAAGAAGAAGAGCAGATTGTTGCTTTAAATGCTGAGCTCAAGGAGGTCAGCAAGAAACTCAAGCTTTCAAGCAAGTACACAAAAGGCAGCAACAAGAAGGACAAAAAGAAAGGTGATGGGAAGAAGAAGGAGACAAATTGGAAAACCAAGCCCCCTACCAGAAAACAACCCAAAACCAAGTAGATTGAAGGGGTAACTTGGCATTGGTGCCACCACCATTCTTGTTGGGTACAACAGACTCTGGCGGAATGCCGTCTCAAAGACAAGAAAACTTCAGATTCAAAATCTGATTCTGGCAATTCTAAATCTGCCAACAAGTCTGTCACCTTTGCAAACAAAGTGGAGTACAAAATGGACTTGGATGAAGAGGAGGAATGACTTCTGAGGCACGATGTGCTATCTAGTACTTGGCTTGCTGTGGCAACAATGGGAAGCAATATGCATGTATTTTATGGTTCTAAATCTGATGATTTTAACCTACAGCATATACACTCTCCATGTCCACCTTGTCAGTGAGTTGGATGCTTGTTGCTTGTAGAGGTGTTTCAACAGGCGCCTAATGATTATTTTGAAACTGTTTGTTTGTTGGGTCAAGTGAACTACACTTCCTGTAGGACACTCTTGAGGATGGATGATTGATGCGTGGGCAAGCAGACGGACTCACAGAAAATTACCATTTACTAAAAATTTCCTGAGTCTTTACTTCTTACTAAATTGCCAAATCTTCTCCAGATTAAACTAAGCTCATAATTTTCATCACCAAATAAAAGTCTTCTTTTCTTTTGTGTGTTGATTGTCTGATTGTTGTGTTGTGCCACCATCGACACTAGCATCATAAGGCATAGTAATGTTACTCCCTCTTTCAGAGGATTCTAACTCAAAAACATGAAGACCTTCTACTCCTCCAATGAGTTTCAGAAGAAAGCTCAGGAGTTGAGTCAACAGCAGACTCTGCTGAATCCTCTTGCAATTCCCTTCATGAAAACAAAAAAGGAGAGGTCAAAGTCAAAAGATGATGACAAAGATTCCTACAAGACCAAAAAGGTGAGAATTCATCCCTCTGATGAAGGCTCTAACTCAGAAACAATTGAAAAGAGAGTAAAACAATTTGAGGATGGATCTGCTGAAGAGTGGATCCAGTGGAGGATCGAATTTGCTGAGGTTGAGAGGGATTATCCCCTCACCAAAGCCTCATCCAAGACCTCCATGTAAATGTGATGATTAGTTTGTTCAAAGTATTGAAAGATAGTAAGAAAAAGAAATGTAAAGTGCAGTACAGAGCGGATTTTTCTTCCAATAACAAACCTAGTTTGTACTTTACGCAACATAGTAAAATTAAATGTAAAAATAGTAGTGAAGATTTAGACAATTACTTTACCCCTACTTCCTACAATGAATCAAACCTTTTCTCCAATGTAGAACAATCATACAACATGCTGCACAGTCAACGAAAAGCAAAAAAGCAAAAATCTACGCACTGCAATACTGAAATAGTAGGCAAAATAATAAACAGAGATGGCAACCTTGTTCCTATACAGATCCTACTTGACACCGGTACTACCACGACAATCATCCTCAAAGATTTCGTGGAACAGGGGAAGGCCAGTTCTTACAAGAACCCTAAGCCTACACAGTGAAACACCATGGGAGGTAACTTTATCACTAAGCGGAAAGTGCAAATAAATTTTACACTCCCGGAGTTCATGGACAAAAAGACAATAGTCTGGTCCTGACACATGGACGAACTCACAAACCAAACAGATGCGCAGTACAACATGATCATTGGAACTGATCTGATGC
>WKLE02000823.1:3229-15977 GCA_014885115.2 Asterionellopsis glacialis | reverse complement strand
CCCACTGATTGAGATAATCCACTTACAACGATGAGAAAAGCGTGTCAATCGGTAATGTACTCGTCTCGCATGATGACTGCTGTTATGGCTTGGAGCTGTTTAATCGTTCCAAGGGCAGTAATAGCGTTCACTGCTCCTAACGACAAGAATTACGCACCTGGACGATTCGCGAAAAGCTGGACATCTAAAGTAGTACTGAAGGGAGGCTATAATTCAGATCCAGGTCGGGGATCATTCTGGAACAGAGAAACATCCACCCCAAATGATTTTTCCGGTGCAATTGTCAAGGAAGCTAGAATTTTGAGCTTAAGTGATCCCAGTGACAAAAATAACGAGCCTCTTCAAAACTTGCCCGAGGGTGCAAATCTTCTTGCTGTTGGAACTTGTTTGGAGGATTTTGACATCCCTAGGCTTCAAAATGAAGAGCCCAACGTGGTCTTTGTGAGCCATCCATTAGCTAGAAAACCTCTTGAACAATTATTGGATACATTTCCAAGCATTGAGTGGATACATGCTCGGTCGGCGGGCATCGACTTTATTACTTCTCCAGGTCTTGCAGCAGCTGAAAATGTCATACTGACAAACGCAAAGGGCATGTTTTCAAGTACACTAGCTGAATATTGCATGATGGCATGTTCATATTTTGCAAAGGATCTTCCTCGGTTGATGCGTCAGAAAGGAGAAAAGTCTTGGGAAAGGTACGACGTCCTGGAATTGAGAGGATCCACTATGGGTGTAGTCGGATATGGAGATATTGGCCGTGCATGCGCCAAATTGGCAAATGCCTACGGCATGAAAGTAATTGCCGTGAGACAGAATCCCAAAAGGAGTATGTATGACCCTTACTGTGACCAGGTGTATGGGATGGACCAGTTGAACACGGTTATGAGCCAAAGCGACTACATTCTTGTAGCGACCCCACTAACAGATCAAACAAGAGGCATGATAAATACCTCAGCATTTTCACATGCGAAAAAAGATGCCGTCCTCATCAATGTTGGGCGTGGACCTGTAGTTGATGAGGGCGCTTTGGTGGGGGCACTCTTCAATAGAAAATTAAAGGGAGCAGCTCTGGATGTTACGACCGTTGAGCCGTTACCACCAGAAAGTCCTCTGTGGTCTTTCGATAATGTTCTTTTAAGCCCTCATAACATGGATCAAACCGCAACCTTCATGAGAGAATCAACCGCTTTCTTTGTGGAAGAGAATCTCCCTCGGTTTGTACGTAACTTGGAGCTATTGAATCCCACCGATAAAGCCGCAGGCTACTAAATGCTGTTTAGTTGACTTGCCCGGAGTAAGTTTGATTGCTTTTTAGATTTTTTCGACTTTCGCTTCTAGATCGCAGCTGTTACATTGAATTTTCAAACCCTTGGGTAAAAAGTGTGAGGTAAATGAATTCACAAATGTACGTCTAATTCATTTATTCCAACGAAACAGTTGAAAAATCTGACGAAAAATCTGGGAAGAACAATTGTAGTGGAGACTCTTCCTTAGAAACTAAATAGAAAAGTTAAAGAAGCTTATTGAGTTTTGTGTCATATGATTCGCTACCTCTTCCCTTTCATAAAGAGGCTCATTTCTGGAAGCTCTTCCTTTGTTCAATGACTCTACAACTTGGTCTACAACCTTCGGTAGACAGCTAGGCATATTGGGATAAATACTGTTGACCAATCTTTTACGCTTTTTCGAGTTCAGCCCAGCGACAAAGTCGGTATTCTTTTCTACATACATCGACCGACACTCTTCGAATCCCATGTACGGAGCATCTGTTTCAACCATCAACTTCTCAAGCGGTATTATTCCATCTTCTAGACAAGCTCGTACCTCCTCCGGACCTTCACCATCTTTGCATATGTAACCCGATACAGAAAGAGAGTATCCTTTGGAAACATATTCCTTGCATTCTGCACGTGTTCCTGTAAAGCAATGAACAATAACAGGAACGGATGTTTCCTCGAGAGCTTTTATCGTATCTTCGAATGCAAATCGTTCATGAAGAAAGATTGGGAGTTTTAACTCCTCAGCAATCTTTACTTGAGCATGAAACCAAGGAAGCTGGTCTTTCAGTGGAGGAAATCCATCGCTTTTATCAAGTCCGCATTCTCCAACTGCACATACCAAATTTTTATTGCTTTCTAGTAGATCCTTCATACGTGCAATATGCTTTGAATCTAGATTACCAAGTCCTTCGTCGTTTACATGGTACGGGTGTACGCCTACTGTTGTTTTGATTGGCAATCCAAATCCATCTCCGGACAACGCAATCATACCACTTTCAGCTTCGTCAATAGTTGACGACGGGGACATCATTGCGACAATATTTGATTCCTGAATAGCATCTTCTTTTAATATCTCACGAATTTGGGTAGCCAAATCGACTGCCCCTTCCTTCTGCTGCAGAGATTTCAAATCAGAGTGCCACAAGTTACAATCGACATCGACAAGTGGCGGCAGTGATGTTGATGACGACGACATCTTTGCTACTGTACTTTTTGCAAATCGAAAAGTCCTTTTAGAATTACGACAGGAGAATGCAGTTCTGCTTGCTGTTGTTGTAGTTGCTGCAGCTGCCGCCGACAACCAGTATAATCGCATTGGCTACTTTCCCGTTGCCTCGCTAACCAGTTGGCAGCCATGAGCTAATGAGCAATGTGGATAGGTGTCCTTCGTGTGGTTTGAAAGCTGTCGGAGCAAGGGACTGACGCCTGTTCCCTCCAGCCAGATTGCATTTCCTGATGTGTCTTCTCCGGTTTTTGCGGTCCTCTGGGAGTGTTTGATTTTCAGTACCGGTACGGTGATGAAAAATATAGTATTTTTTTACACATCGTAAAAAGATAACGATTTCAATTGTAGATGCGACAGATATTGAAAATTTTCAGAAAATAGAGTTCTCATCAATCGCGAAGCTACCTGGGTCTTTCGCTTTATATCTTCCAAAATAAATATCCCCATGAACCTGTTGCAAGAACTGGACAGGGAATCGTCTATCACCAGTGGTACGCTCTTCGAAGCCCTCTTGCAAAAAGAATTGATCCTTTTAGAAAACATAACTCTTATCTTTCGCACACATTTTCCTTCTTACTAGGATACCATATGTTGCTTTAGATTGACATGAGTCATCTAGTTATTCAGTATTGAAAGAAATGTGGTTTGGATGAGAATTGACATACACTGTTCAAACGTTTTTTGTTTCTTGGTGAGATTTATTTTTTTATCAAATAAGTTGGCATGTTCGAATGGAGAATTCACAAGATAATTTAATTTAGCACAACTATCTCTACACTATGATGACTATTCTAAAATTTCAGACTCTGGTAGATCTGTGCGAACGTAGTTTGAAGTGACGTTAAATTAATTCTCCCACTAATCAATTACTTATATTCCTATATAACATTTTACAATCCCAAAAGACTTTTTTTTAACAAAATGGATCATATGGACGATACCAAAGTTTTCAAAGCTTTGAAAATGAACCAAACATATCCATATTGTATTGAACAATCATCCCTAGACTAACTTACTCACGCTCCATGGTTTCACCCTTGATATCTCCAATCGTAAGACAGCATCCCATTTTGGGAAAGAGAGTCATTCCCAAGACACTTACTGCGACAGGGACTTCTTCGTTACAGGGAAATGCGGCGGTGATTGCTAGGCAACAGGCTTGAAGTTGACAGTTAACGATAGAGCATCCATCACACTCCATCTTGGGTCCACAGCAGACGCAAGGTAAACAGGGAGCGCTCGGTTTGCAACAAACTTGGGCATTGCAGCAACACAATCCTACTTTACCAGAGCAACCGAGGCAGTCCGCATCCTTGTAGACTCCACAGTTAATGCAGCACAAGGCACAGCAAAGCTGGATGTTCTCTTCGTCAACGGCGTCGTCACCCATGTTGATGATATCAGTTTTAGTTCTTGTTGAGTAGGATGGGGATGAAGTCTTCCTTGGATGCTTTTTTCTCTGGTGCGTATTTGAAAGAGAAATCACAGATTTTATCCAAATCTATGGAAAGAATTGATGATCTTATTATTTATTGTGCACACCTTCAAGAAAAACTTCAACAGAACACAATCGAATTCCCGGATCCATGACCAAGACATCACCAATTTCCGACTTCGCAAGGCTCTACTCGTAAATAGTAGCTGTTGCAGTATCTTTCATTGGGACATCGTAAAAGTTCAGTAAGAATGTCTAAAGAAGAACCAATTATGTAGAGAACGTTCTCTTTTTGACTCGTGAAGAGTTCGCAAGTTTCAATGGTTCGTAATTGGGGTCGTGTCAACAACAGGATCACTTGTCCCTCCTTTTTTTTACTTAGATGTTGAAATGAAGCTATGACGTGAAGGTTTTATACACGCGCCTGCCAAGCTTTTGGCATCCAATATTAAAATCGATCTGATGAAGTGAAGGCGCGTAAACATAAGCGCCTGACAAGCTTTTGACGTAAGTAATATTTAGCCGGATCCTTCATGATAACACATACATAAGCGGTAAAGATTCAGTTTTGACATTGATGCAGCTACTACTCGAAACACAGAGCCGCATTCTTACGTTGCACATGTTTTTCCACAAATAAATGTTGTAATTTCATTTGAACTAGGTTCTGCTTTCTCTCGTGCATCAGGCAGGCGGCGGCAGAGCAACACGATATGACTTCTCTTTCGAGAAATATTCAAGTTAGAGTTATTCAAGTAAGAAAGCGCGCCAAAAAAACATCCCTCTCGAGAATGATTTTTTTTCTTTTCATGGTGATTTTTGCATTTTTGTGCTTGAAATTTGTGGCTCTTTCTTTGTCTCGAGCAAAAGGAGATGACTCATGCTCACTAGATTGATACAAATGCAACAACTTTAAAAATACTCACTCAAGGAACGTCTTCAATTCATTCGACCAAAAGAAGTCCAATATATTTATCTTTTACTTTCGGTGAAAACCTTTTTTTGAATTAGAAAACAAAATATTTGCTCATGATTGCATTACGTGTTGTTTTAGTTCCAAAATATGATGAGTAAAAAACAAGTCAAGTCAACAGCGAGTGCACAACGCAAACCAATTCTGGACGTCAATGTTGTGTCCGAAGCATTGGAATCTTTCAAACAAGCTTTATCGTGTCAGTCGTGTAGCAAGACTGTATTGTTACCGGATGGTAGTGATCATTCAGAAGCAGAAACCAATTTGGTGGTTCATCAAGATTGTGGTTGTTTGCTGTGTTCTACGTGCATTTCATCTTGTCAATCAAAATGTCCAATTTGTCAAGAGCGTACTACACACCAACAGAGAAAAGAGGTTACATCTTCTTTTCTAGATTCTAAAAGAGTCTTTCAACAATCGAAATTATTATTTGATGATGAAAGAAACACGTTGACAAACACCCAAAATAATCATACATATAGTCCTCAGGATGCAAGCTACGAGAAAATAGAGTATGGAGATCCTTTTCGATTATTGAAAGTCATGCAACAATATCATCAATTATTAGTCAAGATGAATGCGAATTCAAAGAAAACAGAAATGAATATAACATGCAACCAAACACTACAATCATGTTTAAAGAAACACAAATACAGCAAAAGTGACGAAATGAATGAGAATGAACACTTGAAAAGCAACAATGTAGATGTGCTTAGTCAGTATGATATGAAAGAACCTCCCGAAAAAGCAGATTCTCCTGTTGATAATGAATATGAGAGTCTTAATGCAGAGTCCCCTTTTCTAATTCAAAAACGAAATAGTATTGGTGGACGAATAATACATTTTGATGAAAATTATGATGGACCAAGCAATACAGGTCGAGTGGGAAGACGAAAACGAAAAAGACAAAGTACCGTTGCAGCTATACAGAAGAAAAGCAAGGGGGTGCCAACTGTGGGGAATAACGAAAATTGCAAAACTACCTCCAACAAGTCACATGAATCTCCGTCACAACAGGGTATGGATAAATTACTCTCCAAAGTACCTATCCACCCTAAAGCTACTGTATCCTCATCCTCGCCTGGTGACTCTGTCTTTGATTTTCATTCGCAATCATCCATGCCGAAAAGTTCACCATCGTCAGCTACAACCTCTTCAGATGAAGAAAAGCAAAGCAACACTGGAACCACACCAACTCAACAAGCTTCCGAGCATGACAATAGACGTGGAGAATCCTGTAGTCATGAGGTTGTGAATAAGACCGGACCACAACATGAATCCATATCCAATTCACCTTCTATTCCTTGTGTGACACCAGCCCTTTCTCTATTAAAAACTAAAGCTACCAATAACGAGACTAAAAACTCCACCTTGAATAAATCAGCTATACAAGAAAGCTCCACAAAAGGTCTGGAACACTTTGTCACTCCTGCCTCTACAAATGTAAATGACAATCGCCATTTACCAGATCCCAGACGATTGCTCGTAGATGGTACGAATCGCAAAGATGTGTGCCAAAATGCAAACACAACAGATACACAGGGAATGCAGACTTTGTCAAACTCACTACCTGGGAAAGAGAGTCCCATACCTTCGGATGGTACAGATCATCGCAATGCTGGTGTAGCTGAATCACAAAACGATCGTTTGCTTGCTTCTACGTCATGTGAGTCCAGTGAATCTAATCCTTATCCAAAATCACCCGTATCATCTTGTGCGCAGAGGCAATCACAAGTGACTCCAGAAGAAGGTAAGCCTGAAGCACATGCTGTTCGCCAGTGCAGTCTGTTGGCAGGTACAGAAGGTAGCTCAGATGAAAAAAAGTTTGTTCAAGAACCCAAAACACTGAGAGTGAAAAGTGTAGCTGAGGTAAAGTTATGTCATACTACTAATGTAGAAGAATTAGTTGAAAATGATGACCCACGAATGCCTGAAGTAAAGCATGGTAGATCTAATGGTGTCCAAGGGGGGAAAGAGAACCCCTTCAACGTGAAACAGATGAGTGAGATGCCTGTTGAAGATAGAGATTTTGTGAACTTTCAGGAGCCATCATATGCTATAGAAAAAACAAATAGAGGGGCACTTGAAACGGAAGGGTTGCCATGCACACCAGACTTCAATCACTTGCTGCGGTCGCAGTCTCTAAGTGGTGAAAACCACAAAGCTATGAACAGAGAGTTAGCGCAACCACAACGCATGGCGAATTCGCCTATAAAAGCTGAACATCTAGCTAGCTTCGAGAATTCAGAATCTATACCAAGTAGCAATGATAATGCGTATTCGTTGCCGCCAGGAACATCTACTTTTAAAGAGATGATAAACTTGCAGCTTCCGGCTCACCAGCAACCTGGAGTTCGGGGGGGAGCATGTCAGAACGCGTCCACATTGACTCAGAGCATAGCCGACCAGGTACGGGTGCTTTATAATAGAACATCAGGGGAATCTGATGATTGGGATCAACCATCAACAGCAGACTTTCGGTCCACGATGAAGTCACCAAGTTTAAGGTCACAATACGCTTTAAATTGTGATCCAGGAGAAATTTTAGTAAACAGCTACGACGACATTGGAAGCTCTCAAAGACAATCATCAGATTCTAGCCAAATGCCCAGTAGTAATGACTTTAGAAGACTCTTGTACTCCCAAACGTCTCAAACAAGCCAAAAAGAAAACCAAAGTGAGAACCAATATATCGATCAGCACGAACAAAAATCGCTTCCTCCCCAATCTCTAGATAGCTTACCCTGTGAAGGGATGGGTGATGTAGAAGTAAAGAAGCGATTATTTGATTTAGATGTGACAAAAGGCCCTGTTTTGGGTGCAATTGATCATTCTCATCATGAACCACAGCATACAAATGTAGAGCTCGAAAGTGAACGCGCAAGCTTGCCTCATACTAACTTACCTTCAACGGCAGAAAGATGTAGTGAAACCGTAAAAGACCTTCTTCCAAATCCTGTCATTAGGTTTAGTTTTTTGATCGAGCCTGAGTTGTGTTGTCTCCACCGATTGTACAAGGAAGGGCGTTGTCTTATATTGAAACATGGAAGCTCGGGTCTAGCTAATACAAGTTTTGAAAAGCTCCAAAATGCCAGAGCCACTCATTTTGTTACTCATGCTAAAAACGAGTTCCCATTGAAAGTGCAGGTACGTTTAGATTGTGTTTCTTTGGGCAAAATCGATTATCAAAGTTTGCTCATCAACACGACTTTTTATATTTTTTTCCAAGAAGCAAACTGAATCGATTTCTTCTCAACATAAAGTAACAACTTGCGAGAGAACTTTTCCTTACTTGGTGGCACTATCTTATGGTACACCCACTATTTCAGCTGATTGGATGCTCTCAAGTATGCAATCATCAAGATGGGTGAAAAATGAACCGTATAGAATTTGGGGGGATACGCAAATGTACAAAAATATTCATGACTTGAATAACGCGAAAAGCAACGAGTATTTATGGTTGAAGCAAACAGAATGGTGGAATAGCCATTATGGCCCATCACAAAGTGCCTTTCTCTTTGCCGAGGAAGTCCGGAGTGGTAGGACTAGATCAAGGCTAGCTGACTTTGTCATACTTATCCCTCATTTTAGCAAAAGCCAAAGCACAAAAATTATCAATAATAAAGGACCCGAACAACTCTCAAAGAAGGAAGAAACACCCGGTGAAACAGAAAGAAGTTTAGTTACAGAATTTACTTTGGATCATCATGGCTTATGCGATGATAACAAATCGTATTGCGATCTGACTGAGAATCAGGTAGGCTCATTGTTGTAATTCATCATTCATGGGTGTTCTATGTAATTTTATCTCATCTTTACTCTGACTGACATTTACTTGTGTTGTACGCCAGCTTGAATCATTGTGCCTCATTCTCGGTGCAAATGTTTCGAAAACAGCAAGTTGTGAAAAGTGGATAAATCCAGGAAAAGATAAGAAACGACTCGTTCTTGTGCCAGATGGGGTTCACTATTTTTCCTTTCTGAAATTAGCGATAACAGACCCGTCATTCGATTTTCATCAGATGAACGACCTTGATCACACTTTAACTTGTGACAAATCTCAGAATGCTGTTGTTGTGGTTCGTTCGTCGTGGTTGGTTGACTCTATTTGTGCAAGTTTTGTTGCACCCATCCAACAGTACAGAGTTGGTTTAATTGCATCCAACAGCAAACTCATAGAATGATTCATTTTAAGAAACTAACAATTTAATATTGGCTAAATACAACAACAACTGAACTAACTTGTTTCTCGTTGGGCATAACATGTCAAGAGTGCATCGGCTCGACCCATCAGTTTTACGATTCGCTGCGAGTATTCCTTTTTAAGAATTTTCACTTCTGCATTGTCATGGGATGCAACTCCATCTATTTGAGCTGCTAATCTATCAAGTGATGTATCCAATTTTGCCAAATCCTTCTCAAGATTTTTGGGTGAATAGCTGACAATCCACTGTGGCACAACAATCCATTTTTCATCATCAATGCTATCTAGACGAGCCTTAGATAACGCTTCCTCTATTTGCATTAATAGCTTTTCAAGCTTGGGTATTTTCGATTCGACCTGTTCGAGCGTAGAAACTGACTCGCGCACCTCGGGTGAAAGTGGATCGCCCACCCAAATATACCGCAACATCCCATCTATGCCATACTTTGATACCGTTCTACCTATCCATATGGATGAAGCAGCAACCGCAGTAGCCGATACAGCGATCGCTACCCTATTTACCCATCCCGGTCTATGTTGCATGTTTTAATGTGTATGGTAATATCACCTAGTAAAGTTGTTTGAAACTATGCGTAGCTATCAGTCAATAATAGGTCAATATTAGCACACCACTTATAGCCAGCAATTACAGATTGATCTTCGGGTTTAATTTTGCTTCGATATGATTAACAGAACGACCGTTAGCATATCTATGAAAGGATCTGCAAAATAGGGAAAGACATTGATGCGATACCAGATCGGATATCGGATGGAGGGCAACGAATCGAAGATATTTTCCCTTTTTCATTAACCCTTTCCCTACTAACTAACTACTTTTTGTTGATGATTAGGAGTAGTTCCATACCATATCTGATAACTTCGTTCCACTTGCTGACTTTCTGTTTTGGTCAAGTTATTACAACATTCACAACCAAAATTAAACTTGACTCATGTTGCATGCTTTTCATATACATCTTATATCTAGGACTATAGTCCAACGTGGATGTTTTTGTGCTGACAGAGTGAATGTTCTAAATCAGGAAAAAATCAAAATGTGGCGTCTTTCTGTCTTCCGTGCTTAGAATTGTTCCTGCGGAGAATAAAAAAAATCAGAAAACACGTGTAGCGAGTTAAAAAATGGTAAGCGTATACTACTACTTCATTTTTTAGAAAATATGATTTTAGAATATATTTCAAGATGAAAAATTATAAATAAATAGCGTAACAAGGATCTTACAATAGGAATATTTAAAATAGTATCTTTAGATGACACCTAAACAATTATACCAAATTTTTGTTAGATTTTCCCCTTCATCTCCCGATAATAGCATCAAGACGACGACACTCAACAAGATCGCACCTATTAGATCGTCTCACGTCTGAACCACAGTGACTTCCTCTTTCTCACTTGCTAGAAACATTGAAATGTCCAAGATGAAAATGCTCAACGTTCTTGTAGTAGTGTCGTTTGTTGTACAATCGGCATCATCATTTTCACCGGCACCAAGTCTTACAGCAAGTCAACGACGAGTGTCAACAATGATTGCTACACGTAGTAGTAATACGGCGTCCTTATCATCCCAAACCCGACTGTACGAAGATTCGGGTGATTTTTTCGATGAAATTTCGAATACTCTTGGTGACAATGGTGGCAACGACGGTGGTGATGCTGAGAGTGAAATGAGTTTTCAAGAGGATACTACACCACCCATGACAGATGAAGAATTACGAGCTGCCATGACAGAATGGGACAATCGTGTACCAAAATTAAACACAGTCACGCTTATTGGACGTGTGGGAAATGATCCTGATCCACGATATTTTGATGATGGGAAGGTTGTACTTAACCTAAGTTTGGCAGTGAAACGAAAGTACCACCCATTGGAACGTAAGGCACGGAATATTCAATCTGGCGAAGAAGAAACAGATTGGTTCCCACTTGAGATTTGGGGAAGAGATGCTGAATATGCTTCAAAATATGTTGACAAGGGTTGCCGTATTGGTGTGACAGGATCTATGAATATTGATTCTTGGACAGATAAGGCAACTGGTGAAAATCGAGAACGTGCAAAAATTATCGTTCGACATCTTGATATTTTGGAATCCAAAGCTGAAGGAGATTTACGACGTCAAAATAGGCGTGGGCCTTCTTTCTATATGGGCAATGATGATGACGACGACGACGATGATGGAAGTGGGCCTGGCTCAGCTGGATCCGGGGGATTCTTTGACTAAAATAAAATCAATAACTTGACAACGATGTTTCTAGAGGTTGGAAAAAAAGTTTAATGCTATAAAGAAATAATAATCTCAAGGTCTTCACTTGGGACCTATCAATTGATTCATATGTGGTGACAGTGAGATGTCTGTGTACTTGTTGTGGCACGAGATACATTTTTGAGGTCCTTTGTAATACCCCAGCGGTAGATAATCAATCCAAATACATATCATGATGCAGAAGTGTTGTTTCTTGGTCGTCTTGGTGGTTTTTTACAGTATGATGCCTATTGTACCTTCAGCATCTAGGAAGACGTCAACGTGGTATCATCAAAGACGCACAATTATCCCCTTTCAAACTACTACCCAAAACCTGATACAGTATGCAGGCGTACAGTACCTGGTAGTCCTAGTCTACCTCTTGAGAACTACTAATTGGGTAGAGTAGGTCCCACCCAATAGTCCGTACCAAATCCAATCTTCCAGACTTTTGATTATATTATGATGTACTCGTAGATTTTTTTTTAAATAGCAGGTGCGTGAAACAAAGCGAAGCGGTTTCAAACAACGTTCATATCGATCTTTTTGTGTGCATTTCTTGATCACCTTCTGGATGAAATGATATTTCTTATTATATCATAATAGTATAGCAAAAATTAATATTATTATTTTCATGTACTTGCATTTACGTGTACTGTATGCTTTCCAAGGTTTCACAACATGACAATCTTTGTGCAACGAATGATGTGGCAAGCATCTTGAGGTATATACGTGTTTTAACAGAGCCCCTTATGTTCTTGACTTAATTAACACTTGATTTCGGAACCCACTTATTACGAAACAGATTGTTATTTTGCCGGAGGTTTAAACTAACTGCAAAAGTACGTACTGTACTGAATGTATTGTGTTGTGGTTTACAGGTAGTCCTATAGTACCACGTACAGTGAAGTCAGAAGGCAATAAGATTGAAGCGCTGCTCCGTTTATAATAATGATAACGATTTGATCGTGCCGCCGCCCTTTAATATTTTACGATTTTGGGGAAGTATATAAATACTAATCGAAGATCTAACCCAAAGTTGAGTGAAAACCCTAATTAGATATTCAATCGAATTACTAGTTTAAAGTTCTATTTGAAGTATAGTGAAAAAAATTATTTAAAACCGGAACCAGCTACAAATCATGTGGTACAAAAACTCTTCTTGCAAATGCAAGTGAAAGAGAACAAGTACTGTGACCTATTTTCCAGCAAATGTACGTAGTCCTGCTTATGTAATACTAAATAAGCTCCAAGGTTTAGTACCGGGTACAGGTACGACGCTCGTATTATGCGGTATGAGGCAGGCAGGTGAGTCGCAAATGAACTGTGAACTACTCGCATTGTACACAGATACGGTATTTGCCTGTACTTT
>WKLE02000820.1:22839-35364 GCA_014885115.2 Asterionellopsis glacialis | reverse complement strand
GGCACCCCTAATCTCATTAGACTGTTGTGAGTCACCATTTGCCATTACATATTTTGTTCGTTCAAAAAAACATTGGTGAATAAGTGTTCTGAAAGACATATCTAAAGGTGCTTCTCTTTTGGTGGAAAATCCACATCCTAAGAAAAGTTACGTGGTGACCAGTTGATGACCTGCAGGATAAGGTCAACAGATGATAAAGATTAAAATTAGTATGGGAAGTTGCATCAACATAGATTACCTCAGGGAATAACTTGAAATACCAGAGCTCAGCATCAACAACCCATGCTACTGACAAAAATAGAGTTGAATCATTATTGATGCTGAGTTCCCATCAACTGTCTTAAGCAAAACAGATCAAAGGATGCATGTTAAAATCCTTTCTTGGGGACATTGTTCATGCCATGACTTTGGTGGGTGATTCACTTCTGGGGGTAGCCACTTCCTGTAAGATGGGAACATCCCATAACACAGTATAACCAATATCTTTAGTTTTTTCAAAAAACTTGATCATTTGGTCTATGTATGATATATTGGCTTCTATTTCCTCATCAAGATCAGCCTTGTTATAAATGTAAGCAGCTTTACTGGTGTGCAGAAAATGTCCAAGTTTGCTGTACAAACAATTTCTTCCAACACCAGTACCTACACATGACCTGGCAAGATTCAACAAAACATCTTCATCTTCCTTAGGTAATAGAGTAGACACAAAGGAATAGTAAGATTCTCCATCTTTGGGTGGTTGCAGTGAACACAACACCCCACATTGTTAGTAAGGTTTATACAAAATCCAAGTTCATCCCATTTGATCTTGAAACCAAAAGTACAATGTGATAAAAATTTCTTTGAGGCGGTACGATGCCTCTTTGTCTGTCCATTTTCATGATTGGCAATCTTATCGTTAATTAGTCTCTGATTGTGGAATTCAGAATATTGAACAGCAAGTGCCTGAGCTTCACTTGTCTTGAATTATCTGTACATGTGAGAACATGTGAAATTATGACACCCAACACCATCATTACTTATTATGGGGGAACCACAATCCATTGCAGCCTTTTCCAAATCAATTTTCAGTTGTTAAAAAGTATCTGGAGGTGCACGGAGTCTATATTACCTCCAGTGGGATGTTTTTTGTACAAAAAATACAAACTTTTGTAGACCCGTATTGGCACTGAAATAATGGCATATATCAAGAAGTTCTGTTTGGAACAAAGTATGATGATATACTTGATGATCTACTACGGGAACAACATGAAAGCAAATAGATTCATCCCAATTACCAATTACTCCTCAACTGATTGGAGTAATTATCAACCATAAGAAAATATTCTTTGGTAGATCAAGGAATGTTTTCTTCTTGTACATTGATGGGAGTTGGTGGAACAGTCTCTTGGTTATTGACTATTGTTGCATTTTCTCGTTGTCTGTCAGCTTGAAGTACCACATTAGCCTCATCGTCAGAAAGAAACATGGTAACAATGACATGGGGATGGTGGTGCCATCCAAAAAGGAGAGCAACATTACAAATTAGGCACGGAACAACAGCGAGCAAGCAGAGCTAAAAATAATTTGAAAATGAAAGAGGCAGGCTGGGTTGGGAAAGAGGCATGAATTGCAATTATGTTTTTGAGGGACAAAAGGAATTTGATCAAATTGGGGGATGAAATGGAGTTCGGATATACAGGGGAGGGTATAGAGGGAGCTCTGAAATAATATTGAAAATGATACCCGGAGAGTGATGTCAATCCGTGTGATATAATAATCGGATCTGCACACCATCACCAGACTAGCTAGGACCTCTCTAGAGTCCTACCACCATCATTAAGCATCACCTCGACCCTTCAACCACAACATCGAGCAACACATATAAAATCTAATTAACAACGAATGTCAAAGTTGGCAATGGCATTCATCCATCGTTTTCCAACCCTCGCTACGTTTATGATTCTGGCTGCAAAGGCTGTGGCTTTCTCTCCTGGTTCATTTGTAACAAAGTGTAGAACAAAAACAACGATGAGGTCAACTAAGAAGCTTCGTGTCTCAGCTTTGGATGACGAACTTGAACAGTGGGTTTCTGATGTTGGTTTTGGACACATCACCTCATCAAAGCCAGCGGGTTCATCCGGATGGGCTTCCTTTCGCAAAGTAGAGGTTAGTAATCCACCAACGCCCGAAACATCTTTCTTTGTCAAATCATCTAGAAAAAATGCTAAGGAAATGTTTGAGGGTGAAGCTCTTGGACTTCGAGCTATGTTTGAGTGCGCCCGAGCCGAAGAAGGCTCTGACATTTGTGGTTTCCTTCGTATCCCAGAGGTGTTCAAGTGGGGTGACTTCAAAGACGGAAGTGGTTCATTTCTTGTTATTGAGTACTTAAACCTTGCAGGCCGGACCGACGACGGTGCACTTGGAAGGGCTATGGCAAGAATGCATCTTGCTGATCCTACCAAAATCCCAGCAGCTGGAAATCCTGATGGTAAATTTGGTTTCAATATCGATAATACAATTGGAGATACCCCACAACCTAACCCATGGACGGCCGGCGGTACCACGGATGATTGGGTGGCTTTCTACCGTGACCACCGTATTGGTCACCAGCTAAGTCTTGCTGGTGATTCTTATTGTGATAAACTTTGGTTCAATGATATTGCCCCTCGACTTGGGGCGCTCTTTGAAGGAATCGACGTAAAGCCGTCTTTGCTACATGGTGATCTCTGGTCGGGAAATATTGGCTCTGCAAACGGTTCCCCTTCAATTTATGATCCAGCATGTTACTGGGGTCATCACGAAGCTGAATGGGGAATGTCGTGGTGTGCAAGCTTTGGCAAATCTTTTTGGGATGGATACAGATCTATCATTCCTCAAGATGATGGATTCCTTGATAGGAAGCCCTTATATGATGCCTATCATCAGCTGAATCATTACAATTTGTTTGGAGGTGGATACATTGGATCAGCAAGGGGGCAACTGGAAGCTGTGAAGCGTAAGCTTGACGAAAGAGGTGCATAAGAAATAAAAAAACAGTATTATAATATTACATTTCCTCTGTGTCTGTGTCTTTTTTTTATTTTTATTTTTTCAAAAAGAAAGTACAGAACACTGCGCTCATTTCCACTCGTCCTAAGAAATGGTTCCACCAACTCGCAAGGTATTTCCACACAACTTGAACTTCGGATATCCATGGAGCTGTTGCATTTTCGTCACCTAATACGTCCACCAAGTTACCAGTCTCGTTGTAAATGGCAAAAGCGTATTAAAATATTTCCTATTTACAGCAAGAGTAATTTTTCTCGTACAATATTGTCCTTCGATACTCCTGAGTGCTTCTTTTGGCACTGACACGTTGATTTCGTTACCCGCGTCAAGTAGCAGAACTAGAAATCGAAACGCTAGAAAATGACATGGAGTTTCGGAAAAAAGGGGTTACGCACGGAAGCGTAAAACTGGTCATACGACTACATTCTCCTCATTAGTCGAATTAGTCGTGTTTGGAATGACCCCATCGCCAACCAAAAACGCGAAAAAGTACACGTGTTTTCGTTTTTGGCAACCAGGTACCAGGTACGAGTAGTAAATGGTACGGTACGAGCACGTGTAAGGTAGACCTTGTTAAAAATATACCTGGTAGTGCCCGTACAACCAGTAATCCTACCTGTACGAGTACGTGGAAAATAGAAGAAACGGTACGATACACGAATGCAAAATCTGCCGAGAGATGATGCATGCAAACATAATATATAAAAATGCGCAACGGCACTCAATAAACATCACGGACAAAGACTACGCACGTGCGACTTGCTGGAGGACCCCAGAAAAGAAAAAAGGCTTTGCTCTGCCAATCCATAGAACATTGCACAAACTTTATCAGAAGTTACCTCTTAGATTGTTGGGAAATCATTACGATGTGTAAAGGAGAAATAAAGGTCCCAGATGGCACCAACAAAAAGAAGACAGTCCAAAAAGCTAACAATTCGGATGCCTCCTCTTCGCTTACGAAACAAGATGAACTAACCAAGAAGAAAACTTCTTCACCGGCAAAAACGATTCGTCAAGGACGCCGCCAAAAGCGTGATAAGGAAGGTACTTTTGTTAGATTGATTACAAATAAGCAAGAAGAAAAGGTTGTATTTGTGAAAAAGAAATCAAAGAAAAAATCAAAATCTTTAGAAAAACATGGAGCTGATTCACCATCGGGTGGAATTGAAGCTTTGATCCCATCTGTGATTGGTGTAGCTGTCCTTATTTGTATGGTAATGGCAAAAATGGGATTTCGCGGTAGAGCAACGGTTGCAGGGATTGACCTTGGAACGACCAATAGTGTTATTTGTGTTCAAGCGCCATCCAAAACAGTTGGTGAGATTGAATGTATACCAGACCCATCTACAGGATCGCCCATCATTCCATCGGTCGTTTCCTTTTTGGAACTAGCTGAACGACAAAAAACGCGATCTACTACAGCAGCGAAGCGGAAAGTTGAACAACAAGATAAGGGTTCAACATTGAATCCTCCTCCATCCTATGTCATGGTTGGTACAAATGCTAAACATCGAATCAACACGCATCCGCACCACACACTCTACAATGCTAAACGTGTTTTGGGAAGACCACATGATCATGTTGCGGTTAATGAGTTGAAGCGGGAGGTAGAATTCAGTATTCTCGGACCCAGTGATGATAGTCAATTGGAAAATGATAAAGAAACACAGCAAATTGACAGTGTGTTATTTCGTGTTCCATTCCATACCGATGATTCCACTAATGGCAATACAAGCATTTTACTCAAGCCACAACAGGTCGGGTCATATATTGTGAACCATTTGATGGAAATAACAAGAAAGCATTTGGGACACGAAAATGTCAAATCATCTGTAATTGCTGTACCTGCGAAGTTTGATGCTCTTCAACGTCAACGAACAGTAGAAGCTTTCAAAGCAGCAGGTGTGACGGTAGCACGAATGTTAGAAGAACCACAAGCAGCTGCACTAGCATATGGATTACATAAGAAACCAGGTGTCGATTACATTTTAGTATATGACTTTGGTGGTGGAACCTTAGATGTTTCAGTTTTGTACGTGACAGACGGCTTTGTCGATGTTATGGGGAGTGATGGTGATGATCAACTAGGTGGTGCTGATTTTGATGCAGCTGTTGCCCATGTATTATTAGATCAACGTGCAGACGATGTTAGGAGAATTGCCACGGCACTCCGGTCCTTGGAGAAAGAACTATTGAAAGAAACAGATGGTAATGCTGACTTTGAAGAAGCTTTGTCGGCAACATGTCCGTCATTAGGTGAATCAACACCGCTTTGTACTGTGTCATCTTTCCATACGATTGGAGAGAAAATGAAAATTAAACTATCATCTCACCCGGAAGGCGGCGCTATTGCGGATGGGATGTGCATGACGTTGCCAGCGGAGAGTCATTTTGAAACACTGACGATTGCTAAATTTTGCAATGCGCTGGTGGAGGTGCCCTTACGAATTACCTCTGATGAGTACGATACAGCGGCTAAGGAATTGTTTGACCGTTCCATGATACCAATTCAACGAATCCTAAAAGACCTAAGTTTAGGAAAGGATGAAATCGATGAAGTAGTCATGGTAGGTGGTACAACTCGGATGCCACAAATTCGAAAGCTAGTCCAGGAAGAATTAGAGGTTGACTCCCTCAACACTCATATCGATCCTGATTTGACTGTAGCCTATGGCGCTGCTTCGGTGATCGACTAAACAGTCAGGCAGCCTCAATTTTGCTTATACACGCTAAAATATAATAATTGAAATAGAATTTGTTGCTTTATAAACAATTACTTTTTATGATATGTATCTATGTAGGTCTCCTTCATTTGTGAATTGTCGGTTTTGATTTTTCTAAAGTTTATATGCCTTGTCGATTTTTTAAAACATGAACTTTATCTCCCTATCCTATCTCGGCCACTCATCCTCCAAAACAGTAGTAACTAGAGAAGCAAATCGGTCATCGGTTCAAGTACATATATGGCACTTCTCATTACTGTTTATCCTACTGCCAACCCATTTTGCGTTTGACAATTTCGATTTCCTCCATGATGTGTTCATTTAACATGACAGCGACGCTCCTCATAACTTGGAGACCAGTCACTCTATCTGCTGCAGAAATGTTAACTGTCATTTCCTTGTCCAATGCTGCCAAGACGAATCCTGCTACAAATTCTGGTGGAGATATATGGCCATCACCATTTGTGTCACACGCATCAAGTAGATCATTCCAAATCACATCAATGCCACGAACTAGATGAAAATCTTCCTTTCGAAGAACACCATTATGAACATAGTCCAGGCGCCACCAAAGGGCATGTAATGCCGTCAATGTAGCAGGAAATAGCAAGCCATCACTAAAAGTCCTTTCTTCGGTGCCAACAAGACTGGATAAGATTATTTTTAATGATGGATCTGTATTGAATCGATTTTTCAGTTTTTTGCCAGGTCCAAATTCTTGTTCAACCTCCATCATTCCTAACATTACGTTCTAAGATTCTTGAAAAAGCTTTCCTCTATTGTATTACTTTGTTCTTGCTTTCTTTCTTTTTTTGCAATGTCTAATTGCTTTCGATCATACACGTACGCACGTATTTGCTGAAATCGATTGATTTTTGGATTTTCAAAGTAACGAAGTTTGCACAAATGAATGATTGTCTCTATTAGCTGTAACTTGTAAGGGATAGATAACTGTAGCAAATTCTGTTCGTTGAAAGGTTAACTTAATTAGCTTTCTTCTCTAAAGTATTTGAGTGTAAATTATGTGTTTGCTGTTTTGAGCTTGTTTGTGTGTTTTAGACGGGATTCCTGATCAGGTGACATCACACATGTAAAAAATTGTGTAAGACTCCAAAGTTCTTTTGTTGAGTTCTTTCTTGTCTGAGATTTTCTTTCGCTTATATATTTATGTATTGACTATTGACTGACACTCCTTGAGACATTTTTTTTGTGAAAGCCCGATGAGGAACAAATTGCGAACCCTCTCCTCAGAGTTCTGGTTCTGTTCGAAAGAGAATTTCAGCCGAATGAATAAAAAATACTGTAATAATAATTACTGTAGTCTAAAATTATTATTATCGTTAACCTTTGAATGAATAGGTAAATATTAAAAAATGCGCGGTCCCACTTGCACATGGCCCATCGACCAAGCAAATTTTGAAAAAAATGTTGGGTAAAGACTCAACGAAGCCTCGAATGCCCATGGTCCAAATGGTCTCAGACTCAAATTGACATTTGTAACAGCCGTTACCAAAAAATCGTTGCCAAGCATCATGACGACGACGAAAAAAGTTGAAGCAATCATGGTCTTCTCGGCATCTCTTGCGAAGAAGGCAGAGGAAAATCGACTACCACCAAATTATGTCGGGGTTCGTCGTGTACGTGCTAGCAATCAAAAGGTGAGAGATGCACTCCGATCGAACGATGTTGCATTAACTTCCATAAAAACTCCAGTAGTCTTCAAAGTTACCGAAAAAGATGGAACTGAACGGCGTATGACAGCTCAAGAGAAGAAAGAATTGAAACTTCGACTTAGAAAGGAAAGATACGAAGCCCGGAAACGACAGAAGCGTGATGCTGCTGCAGCCGCTGATAGTAATGTTTCGACTAGTACCGATTCTGCGCAAAACCCCAAGAAAGCCTCTCTGAATTACTGTGTGGTAAAAGATTCATGTGGACAGTGTACTTCAAATGATCCCTCAATCTTAATCGAAAGGCAAAAGCGCAATTACCATCAACTTGAAGTGAGTGCTGCAGCCCTGGAAGAAGAAATTTCAGAACTTCGAGGAGAGAAGAAAGGAGTTCCACCAGTAATATTGAATCCACCCATGGCGCAGCAAGGATGTGGTAGTTTTCTGCAGTTACCAAGTGGCTCTACTGCTTTGACGGATTCTGTAGATATCAAGCCAAGTATTTTGGATGATGCCTTAGCAGGAGAATGGGCGGCAGCACTCAAGGAGAGTATGAAACCTGCAGAGAATGTACGCGCCAAAGAAAGAATGCGACCAATGGCTTATCAATTAGTACCAGAGGCCTGGACTCGTTTAAGACCGGTATTTGAGGAGGAGAGAAGCATTCAGAATAGTTCAGATGAAGATGACAAAAATAGGGCCTCACCTCTCGGACAAGAAGAGTTGTCATCAGAAAGTACGTCCATGATGAAGCCTTGGTCTACCGTGACAATTCGCCAACGCATGGAACCATTTGACTCAGACATTTCAATTGTGTATGATTTTCTGTATCAGCACAGTAAGTTGCATATATCATGTGGCTCTAAGTTTGGTTGTGACTTTTTAGTGTACGATGGCCGACGAGAAGACCGACATGCATTTGCTGGATTAAGGGTTTACTCGGCGCCCTCTGACCCAAATAGTCAATTCCCAATACCATCAGCCTATGATCTAGCTGGCTACGTCCGCACTCTAAACACTGCGGGAAAGCTGGCATTGCTTGCTACAGTCAAAAGAGATCCGGGTAGTCAAGATTCCTTTCGTATTGCTATTGTTGATTTGGCACTTGAAAAGATTTTGTCAGCCCCAACACATCAAAAACGACGCTCTCGGTCAAGTATGAAAGCTCGTCGTGAAGTTGGTGAAAAGCTTGCAAAGACGAACGCAACAAGCTAGAGAGCACTTTTGTTGACCACATGAATTTAGAATAATTATACTTACGAATTCTAGGGATCTGGGTAGAAATGCTCATCGGTACATTGTGAGACAGGTCTTCCAAATGTGTCCTGGATGGGGCGTGCTACACTTTCTTTCCAATGGATACTCGTCTTTTCGCAAGTTGGTGAAACATGGGTAAAAAGTAAACGTTTCATCTGTTCAAGCTGATCGAAACTAATATACATGGGAGTATCACAGACAAACCAACTAACCCATTCACCGCAGGGTGGTTCTGTGAGTGACCCGTCATATCGGAAGAAATAAATGCTCGGAACCAGCTTTTTATCGTATGGGCTCCAGATTCGACCTTGCAAATTGCGATTGGTTGAACTACCAAATTCATTCATACTGTCGTTTTCACCATAACGAAGAGTAGAACGTAGATTTCGACCTTCTTGTGAATCCGACATCACACAATCATACATATCTCGATTGTAAGTCTTCTGAAATTCATTGAGTGCTTCTTGCAAGACAGGATTATACCCATCAGCAGATGCTCGTATCATGACTGATATCGTTGGTGTCCTTCTTCTTGAAGGGTGAAGATGGAAAATTTGCATTTCGCCATCAAACCTTTCACCGCGAATCGTATGCTCACTAGGGATCTTAAAATCAATGTGAATTACATCTGCAAATCCTCCCCAATCGTTAGGAAAGTCAGCTGCAAACAAAAATTCAAAAACACGCAGTAATAAAGAGTGAGCGAATCTGCATGGAACAGAGTCAAACGAACTATGTATACAAACTCATTTAGATGTAATCGATCCCGTTAAACCAACCTAGTTAGCTTGACTTACCATGTGGTGGATCAGGTTCGGCGCACTCTGGCAATGTATAGTTAGAACAGGGACGACGACCATATTTGAGACGAAGTTTGTTATTCTCGATGAGTTTCTTAATGTTGTTATTCCTAATGCCATAGTCCCCAGGCTACAAAGTGTACAAAGTGTTCGGAATGAAAGGGGTGTATTAGTATTATGTAATTCTCAAGAAGTATCATTTTTCAACAGCTTACTTCGGGCATTATTTACATACTAATTAAGACAACAATATGACTTACTAAACTACGAATTTCATGGCCTTCATAGCACAATGCACCATTAGGCGAAAGATCTATTGGACTTTGTTTTCCAACCTTCCAACATCTGTTCCGTTCAGGTGCCTTGGGAGTAAGGATGCCTTTCCACGTCCCGAACCCATTTTCGCCAAATTCGGCCCAGTAGGAATCATTGGGGTAGACGTATCGTTTCCACCCATTGTTTTTAAAAACAATCTTTTCATGAGTAGTATTAACTTGCTGTACCTGGGGATAACCTGGTCCATATTCGGTTCCAATTGAATCATCGTAATTGAAGTAGCTTGTCGGCGGATCAGAAGGAGGGGTGTTGGGAGGATAAGGTTCTCCAGTCGGTGAAAAACTTAATGTTGCACTTGGACGAGACGAAGGTTGTTCAGATGGTAACGATGATTCTTCAGAGTAGGATGACGGCATCAGTGAAGGCATTTCGGAAGGTAGGATGGATGTTGTTGGGTTGATAGTAGGAATTTCATATTTTTTAATGGTTGGACTAGGCGAGGGTTTTCTTGTAGTAATGAAAAGAAGTTTTGCATCAATTTCCATTGACGCTTCCTTCATTACGTAATCTTGTGGTGACAACGGATGGATTATCACGATATCATGCCACGTTCGTGCTGTAGATGTACATACCAGCGATACCAAAGTGGTGAGCAATAACTTAGCCATCTATCAGTTATGGCAAGCATTAACGTAAGATGATAAATAATGAGATTTTGTTGAGCATAAAAAAAAATGAAAAAAAAAAACAGGCGGAGCAAAAATGTTAAGATTGGAAACAATTCCAACCCGCCGTGTGAGAAAGCTGCAACACCACGGCCTGAGCAGTTGGAGTTGGATTGGTCGTGTGTAAAGTAAATTAATGCATGTACACATGTGCTAGACAGCCAGTCGTGCAAGAAACAACCACAACCATGGAATAACTTGATTAGAAGACATAGGCGCAATTCAGCCAACGAGCACAAAGTAGGCGCGAACAAAAAACAGGAAGCATATTGTTCACACGAACGACTATTGTGTGAAAGAAGGAGCAACAGTAAAGGAAATTGATGACTTTACTTTCTCGATTTAAAAAAGGGGGAAACGGTAAAAAGACCTCACATGGAGAAAAACCACACCGCACTTGACATCTCACTAAGCTAAGCTAACTTTGAGTCTCTCTAGTGAAGTAGCCCACTATAGTCTGCACCAAAATAGGCTGTAATGGTTTTGAGCCTTCCATTAAGATAATGTTCCTCCAATTTAATGTTTCCACGATAACCAGCGGCCAATGCAGCCTTCCCTAGAGACGTTTTGTTGGTGTTTCGTGGCAAGTCGTAAATGACAAGTCGACTTCTGGTGGCCTCGGCAGCTTTGGTAACAAGCTGAACACCATTGATGCATTCTCCGGGACACTGATTGAAACCGGGATTGTATGATTTGGCTTTAGGATTGAGAGTCGTAGAACCCGATGAAAATGTATCAAAAAAGTCATCACCAATTCCACCACTTTCTTCGGGTGGTGGTTCATCTGGTTCTGGATCGCCATAGGGAGATACAGCTATCTTCATATTCTTTTCCAAATCGTACCCATCCTTCCCCAAAGAGTTATAGTCCACTCCTCCCCATGGTGGATCCATAAACACTGCATCGATACGACTTGGCAATAGCTCTAAGCCTCCAATTTGATACCCAGCGTACTCTTCTCTTCGGACATCTTCAGGAATACGCTTCCCGTGTAAACTTGCTAGTGCACCATTTTGGTAACAATGTTCAAGAATGAAAAGTGTGTTGCACTCCACAAAGACAATTTTGTCTTTAGGGATCCCATAGATGGAAGCATTGTGAGCAGCTTTGCGAAGCTTAGTCCTATCCAAGTCAACGGCTACTACCTTTGAAATAAGATCTGGTGATACTTTTGCAAAAGCTATCGTGTTCCCACCACAACCACCAAAAGCATCTAGGACTACAATACCCTCATCTTCACTGCAGTATTCGCACCGTCACAGAACAAAGAAGATCCCACAGAAGAGCAAAAGCAAGAAGTTAGAAAGACTCATATTACTCCAACACATGCAAGGAGTAGGGTTCTACAACCAAAAATAATAATTTGATGTAATTTTCTTACCTAATGTCAGACCCAGGCATACCTCTCCGAAAGGCGGCCGAGTTGGATAATTCTCCAACACGATTGCCAACATGATCAGCAATCACTTCAGGTGTAACTGAGTACCATCCCTCTCCATCGAGTTGTACACCCTCATCGAAACGTGAAAACAATCGTCGCCGTTGAGCCCAATACTTGTCGTGGCAGACAGAGGGAGGATACGGGTTCGGTATACTAGTGTCAACTACTTGACCAAAGTCCCCGCGAGCTTCTCCACTTTCAATGATTGTAGGAACGGGAACACGTGTCACGGCTACAGTTTGATGATTCTTCCCCTTCTCTTCCATAACCCAAGCTGATACGTCAGGACCAAAGTGATATGGAGCAACATGCACATTAGAATTTGACTTTGGTTGTTGCTGTTGCCCATGATCATCTGCAGCCAGAGCGGCAGCACCCGTCTTTTTAATATCCCATAAATCAACTCGATTGACAATCACAGTGATATCAGCAGGACCCTTAGGTGCATAGTGCTTTTTGACACCGCCACTGTTCCCCCCGCGACGATGACAGTATTGAGCTGATGATTCTTGTGGTATTCCTCCTTCGGTTGGTTTTCGTTGACGAGACTTGTTGTTCTGGTGATGATTTTTTCGGCGTCGATTATAGTTTCGATTTCGATTA
>WKLE02000820.1:4092-15889 GCA_014885115.2 Asterionellopsis glacialis | reverse complement strand
CTAGACTATTAATAAGTACTAAATGGGTCATAAGTTATATTATAAATAAAACCTATTATTATGATTTTTTTGTTTCTGGGTCATTCTCGGGAGTGTTTTCCATATTTTTCATTTCATGTTTTTTACGTGCTTAAGTGGTTCAGTTTCAATATGATTGTTTTCTTTGTATTCAATTCGGTTTAATGCTATTAGTTGCATGTTTTTGTGGGGTTTTCTCTCCTGACTGGTTTTGGCGATGATAATTAGTTTTTGATGGTTTCAGATCTCATTTTTGTTGTTGTTGTATTTGGAGTTGTTGATGCCTTCCGTTAAATTTATAATTTCTTCTTTTTATGATGTCTCCATGACGTTGTTTGACACATCTTGGAATTTTCTGTGACTTCTTGCAATTTCTGGAACAATATTATATTGTTTGATGTCTAAAACAGTGTCTTTTAATGCTCTGACATTTTTTTTGTATATGTTGAGTTTTAATAAATTTTTCATCTATTGCTTGAGTGTCTGATCCATTCGCCTTTGAACATGCATTTGTTGCATAGGATTGTTGATGATTCTTGATGTTGTCATTCAAATCATCCACCTTTGAAGTTATATTTAGGTGCTATCTTTAGACATAAGGAGCATGTTCATAATGTTTCTCTGAATGGCTGCCAATATCTTCCTTCATGTTGAAACAGTGTGTATTTGAAGGTATTATCCTTGTTAACTTCTTGGGTTTCAGCTTCTTCCATGATTTGTTTGGCTACTCTAGTTGGATAGCATGTCCAGCAGGTTTTGCCTTGTTGCTTGAATGCCAAACACTTTGGGTTTGTATATAGGTGGATATCAGCTTTGGGATGGAGTTGTTGTAGACGCTCAGCTTGGGGGGTTTGAAATTGAAATGGGATTTTTGGATTTGTGTGAGTGAGAGTTTTTGTGTTTAGAAGTGGGGGTTTGCTTTTTTTTGTTTGAAACTGTTCTTTGGAAGTTGGCATGGTATTTTAATGGTGTGATGGTGACCAGCTGATGTTCTGTTATGGTGTGATGGGTCTTGTTTGGAGTAATATTTGTGTTGTACACTCACTTATATTTCTCCCTGCAATGTGCAGGGAAACTATACTTTGTGTTGTTGTATACTCACTTATATATCTCCCTGCAATGTACCGGGCTTATATTTCTCCCTGCAGTTTATAGGGAAGCTATACTACCTGGTAGGACTACCAGTTCATGTGCTAATAGCTGAACATAATCAAATAATGAAAAGATGGAAATCGTATGCATATTTTTATCATGCTATCTTTTGCTTATTTTTTTCTTTACATAAGATGTTTTGGAAACTGCATCATACATGTACATAACAATTTTTTTCCATTCCAAACTATACATTTTCTTTTTCTACAGGTAAGATACTTCTGAGACTACATTATATATAGCATATCATATTCATGTTCTTCCCTCAACAAAGATCTTCCTATCATCTCAACCGAGTGGACATCTAAATGAATATGGAATACACCACTTTTCTGATCTGTAACAATCCTTGAAGCCTTAGCTTTGAAAGGAAACTTATGAATACAAAAACTTGCAAAGGGATTTGGAAAGTGTCCACAGCATGTCATGATTGACAAATCTGATTACTGTTTGTGGAGCAGTAGCACATGGTTCATACTTGAATTTGATTCTTGCACTTGCATAGAAACAAGGAGATTCGGAAGGGCTGTCAGAAAATTCAATAAGAGATGCTGTAAAAATGGCCGCGTGAATGCACTTTGAGGCAAAATGTGATTTAACGGGGAATAGTGTAATTTGTTGTTAATAGTTCTTGCCAAAAATGAATAAAAAAAGATGCTTTTTCTGTTTTTTTTTAAGTCAAAATTGCATGGTCAAATCTGATACGATCCACAAGAAGATAAATCTATCCCAGACAAACTTTGACAATAGCCTCAGCAGAACGATCAATACATTCGTCTGTGATGTGCATGTGAGTCACTGCTCGAATTAATTCGCCACCTTTTGAATATCCTCCAATTAATCTGATGCCATACTTTTGTTCAACTTCCTGACAGAATTCCTCTGTACTAACAACAGAGTTTTCAGGTAGTGCAAAGTAAAACATATTTGTATCAACGGCACCGTTCCTAGGTAATCGAAAGCCAGCCATTTGTAATTCAGCAGCGAGTCTTTTCGCTCTGTCATGGTCATCTTTCAATCGTTCGACGTTGTTTTCGACAGCATACATGCCCATGGCTGCAACTACACCTGCCTGTCGCATACCTCCACCACAACGTTTCCTTGCTCGCTTGGCAAGTCGTATAAACTCGCTTTCTCCTACTAAAACACTGCCTAAAGGTGCACCTAATCCCTTCGAAAGACAAATTGAAATACTATCTGCACCGGCACACATCTCTCCTACGGATACATTATGTGCCACGGCAGCATTAAAAATACGTGCCCCATCCACATGGAGTGCACTGTTCAACTCATCTCGGGCCAACTTACCCATATCTGATATATATGAAGGCGGCAAAGCAATGCCCCCTAACATATTTTGTGTATTTTCGAGACAAAGCATCGTAGTCTTTGCACAATGATCATCACTGTCATCGCGCCAACAGTCACGAATTTCATCAACTGGCATTGTCCCGTTCAATTCATCTTCTTTAATTTGACGTGTATGAACTCCACCTACGGTTGCTGCATTTCCTCCTTCCCATAAACAGATATGAGATGTCGAACCAATAATGATCTGAAGAGAAGTCAAAAATCAAAAATCAATGGCAATATAGTTTGTAGTCAGAGAAAAGTGACTGACATATTAAAAAACAGCTTATTTCTGCAGGTGGCATAAATTCAAAATTACCTCAGATGCTCGACCGTGACAATGAGCCATAGTGGCAAGAAGATTCGCCATGGTGCATGTAGGTAAATACAAACCCTTTTGTTTTCCGAATATGTTTGCCATATATTCTTCTAGTGCGAGTACTGTTGGGTCTTCACCATATACGTCATCTCCTACAGTAGCATCTAAAGAACATCTCAACATTTCTTGTGAGGGTAATGTAACGGTATCACTTCTTAAATCAACTATACTAGCATTTGATTTATTCGTGGATAACGTTCTGCGGTTGATCCAATTTTGCACAGGTTTGGTATGTTCACCAGTCCAATCACCACGGATAATACGTCGGAGGGTCGATACACTTGACAACGATTTTGAACCATTTGACATACAAGAACGCGCTGCGTTTGTTAACATTTTGGGTGAAATTGTACTGTTGGTGTTAAAGACTTTGAAATGTAGAGATGGAACGCTTTTAGGGACTCCAGAGTATTGTGGTTGCTTTGTTGTGTATCTGCTGCATTGATAATTTTTTGGCCCGGTCGTGGTCACTTCAAAGATGATATTATGATATGCAAAGATTCGATCGAGATGTTCAGATTTGAGATCTATCTTCGGCGTGAACGGGACCCTTTAGACTGACTAGGGATGTGGAACAAAATATTCCGGAAACACGATTGGGGTGGCGAGAGAAAAGCCTGCATGCTATTTTTTAAGAAGAAAGGCCTTTAAAATCGGTATTATCAGTTAAAACTTGAAAGGCTCTCCAGATCGGATGGTTCGGTATTTCGGAGATAATGAATAATCCGTTAAAATTCCGGGAATACAAATAATATGCATCGAATCGACGAGTGATCTCTACTATTTAGGATGACCTAATACTTGCTGAGAAGGAAACAGAAAGGCCTATTTAGTCTAATAATTAGCCGTCTAAGTGCTTCAATAGTGTTCGATACAGACCCGAAAAGAGTGAGTTCGGCAAATAATGACAACAGATGGAAAATTAAAAAGCCTCTAAATAATGGAGATAGAGGCCTTGAGTATTCGAATTCGAACAAAGCTTTCACTTCGAAAATCAGTTTCTCGACATAAAATCGATAACTTGAGAACACTCTCACCCTCACTTCAAAGTAAGAATACACAATTATTGTCATTAGTTCTCTACAGCAGAGTCTACCTAACTCATAGTTGCAACGTGTGATGCGTACTGTTGTGTTGGCTTGGTTCATTTATAGTCCTTTATCATTCGCAGAAGCCCTAATGCCACCCTTACCGTTTCTTACAATCTTTTCCTCCCGTTCTGCTACTACTTCCCTTCGCAGAAAGTTTTTAACATCCATAACTGCCAAGAAAATCATGTCAAGTTCTGTTGTACCAGTTGGAAGCCCAATGGGTTTTAAGCAACTTTTCGACGATGATTCAAGTACCTACACTTATTTACTTTGGGATACATCTACAAAAGATGCCATTTTGGTAGATCCTGTTGACATTCAAGTCGATCGTGATCTCAATGTCGTTCAAGAAGAAGGATTGAATCTCATCTACGGAGTCAACACACACGCCCACGCCGATCATATCACTGGAACTGGTCTTTTGAAACAAAAGGTGCCGGGATTGAAGAGTGTCATTTCAAAAGCATCCAAGGCACAAGCTGACATTAAAATTGGTATGGGCGATCGCATTGAATTCGGTTCTCGATACCTTGAAGCTCGTTCCACTCCTGGACACACGAATGGTTGCATGTCTTACGTTAGTGACGACAAATCCTTCGTTTTGACTGGTGATACACTTCTTATTAAAGGGTGTGGTCGGACGGATTTCCAAGAGGGGTCCTCAGAAACCTTATATAATTCTGTGCATACACAGCTTTTCACTCTTCCTGACGAATGTATTGTTTATCCTGCTCACGATTACAAACAACGTACATCAAGCACAATTGGTGATGAAAAGGCAAACAATCCAAGATTGTCGAAGTCTCTCGATGAATTTATGGATATAATGAAAAATCTCAATTTGGCTTATCCAAAGAAAATTGATGTTGCCGTCCCAGCAAATATGCGTTGCGGAGTTCCAGATGTTGAATAAAAATTGAATCATTCTGTTTATATAAGTTTGGTTGTTGTTTATTGTGCCTTATCCCCTGATTTTATTTGTTTCTAGAAAAGATAAAAATAGCGTCCCAAATCTACAAAAATGCTTGTGTGTAGTAATTTTTCGTTTCCTTCTTCTTTTGGTGATTAGGTCCTGATCCACCCAACGTAAGCGGCTGGCCAGTAACAAGAGTTTTCAGGTCTCTTTTTATTTGCCCCTTTAAGTTTGAGTCAACAAGAAACTGGTAGAAGGCACTTGCCTTCGCAGCTGTCAGACTTTCGTGCCAAAATTGCCCATTCCGCGATAACCCTCCACCAAATTGTGATGATGAGTAAATGGAACCGTTGAAGCTCCGAAACGAAGCACTTACCCAATCTCTTCGGTCAGATGTTGTAGTCCAATCCGATTTCTTCAAAGGATTTCCTGTGATTTGGGCGTGTGCGACCGATAAGTTACTGTCCATTAGTAATTCGAAAAAAATAATATCTGAATCGCTCTGATTTGATGTTTTCCTGTCCGTCATATCTCGGGAGGAAGTCGAAGATACGTGCATAGTGTTTGGTCCCGATTGACTGATGATATCGCGATAAGATGATCCATTGTCATTGGAGCGTTGTTTCTTTGGATCAGACCCATCCACCAGAGCAAGATATGAAGGCTCGTGCGGCCTTTTGAGCGAGTGCTCAGACTGAGGATGTGCGCTCCCAGGATCGTCATAATTCCTTTCTAGATCGACTGGACTAGTGTGCTGTGTCTGTTGTCCTCCGGGCCCCATATAAGGCTGAGGGTGAAGGTGTGCAGGAGCTTGGTCATGGCCATAGTAATTGCTGTGTTCGACTGGAGTTGTGTGCTGCTTCTTATGTGTTCCGGGACCCATGTCAAAAGGAGACGATTTATACGGTGAGGTTAGGTCTGACCGAACATTGCCTTCATGAAAAGAATTCTTTTTCTCTCCAATTCCTCCATCCATCAGGTTCCACCGCCATACGATTATTACGTTCGTTAAGGCAGCGATTGCATATTCTTCGGATTCGTACCAATACAATCCTTTTGGGCTCACATGAGCAAAATGGCCACGCTCAGCTAGGTAAAGTGTATTCTCCTCTGGGTCAGTATAACCAGCAGTAAACCATACACGCCCTTGTTTGTCAAGGCTTTTTTCAATCCTTATATGATCGGGCCGTATATGGATCTTGTAAGCGTTGATAAGCTGCGTATTATCCAAGATGGGCCCAAGCGGATTCCTTAGGTGAACAAACCTGCACTTGCTTTTTCGATAACACCCAAGTGCTTTGTTGAAATAAGAACATCTCACCTGACCAGATTTAAACATCCATTCACGATCGAGCTTCTGTTCAAGATCACGCATATGGAAAACAGATCCTTTTCCATACTTCTTTGACGTTTCTGCAGATGATGAATGTGGAGGTGTAGTTTTCCCCATATTCTCCTGTCGACTGGTTATCTTTTGATCTCTTTTCTTTTCATTGTTCTGGCTTGCCACTCTTGACTTATCTTGTTTAGCTGGGATTTCTTTCTTCTCTCTACTTGAAATGATCTCAGATGATATCTTTGGAGACGGCGTGTGAACTGAAATTTTTGAAAGTTCTATAGAAGCGGAAATAGTTTGGTGAAATCTCATATTGTCGTTGGGATCCACCTCCGATGTTCTGTTCGCAGCTACAGCGTCGTTTTTGTTGTCGTCAACGTCATCACCATCGTCGTTACTAAACAAATCTTTATCTACGTCATCGTCCGATGCGCTTACAGACTGATCTTCCGGGAAAAGGTCCAAATCTACGTTGTCGTCATCTGATCCATCTTTCGATTCAGATGTATTGTTACCGAAGGTCTCGGAGGAGATATCCATTTCATCTGAATCGATTCCAATTTCGATTACAGAATTTTTCGCCTTGGCCTCATTGGATACCGTTTCACTTGTATGCGCATGAGCGTACGGAGAAAAGGCTATCGCTTTCGATTTCTCTTCACTTTTTTGCTTCGAATTTTCTGCCAAGAAAGAACTGATTGCATTCCGGCTTTGGCGCAACTCGTTATCGTACAGATCCTCAACATTCGTATCAGCCATATTTCTAGCCAAGGATTTAGCATAAGCAACTGCCGAGCCAACGTCTGTCTTTGTTTCAGGGTTTGCACCAAACTCGATCATTTTCATCACTAGACGAAGGTCGGCCACATACACGGCCGCGTGAAGTAGTGAAAACTTTCCACTTTTTTCATCAACTACATCGCCCGTTAAGCTTGGTATCCCGGGAGGTAATTCTGTGTTGAATCTTTCAATCCACATCACCATTTCGTATAGATCTTTTATAAACTTCTTTCTCTTGTTCCTGACGTATTCTTTGTTCACATGTGCGTAGCGGATGATAATCGAAAGAGAACCGCCCCGTAGGAATTCAGAAGGAACAAGATCCGTCTCGATTCTTTCGTTGCCTTCATGAAGCCCAGCTTTGATTGATGCTATAGGAATGGAGGCTTGTCCAAGCATATTAGACGACTTTGAGTCTCCTTTTTTTAGGACAAAAGTAATTTTTTCGTTCTTTTCGATGTCACTTGGTTTTCTGCATGGTGGCCTTGTGAACTCATTGTGCGTAACGGAATACTTTGGAGCATGCTCATGATTCCCATTGTATTGCCAGTTCAGTGGGCTGGTGAGGGGCAGCTTAGGCATACATGGGTTACCATCTAAAGGTAACGTGCCATAAAGAGCATCGCATAGGAGATCATTGCTGGTGTGTAAATCTTTCCCACGCTGGGTCAGCTGCAGATTTTTTATTCTATCGATCTGAAGCTCGTATGACAATGTTTTCTTTCCAAATCTAGTACCTAGCAGAGTCGTTGCTGCGTTATTAAAAATGCTGAGAACTTTTCGCTTCAATTTCAAATCTATCAGTTCACTCTCGTTTTCAATCGAAGAGTTTGTTTTTAATTCCTCCAGCCGTCTTTTCACCCACCTAGCACAGTCATCACGCTCGGGCCATGGAGTCCCATCGTATAAAACCCGAAGAACTTCCTTGATATCTCTTGTCCGTACAGCTTTAGATAGTGCCCCCGGTAGCGTTTTGAGATTTGTCGAAGGTTCCTGGCTACGGTCCTTACTCTGAGATAAGTTATCTGAAGAATCAGTGTGCACGGAAGCCACAGCAGAACCACCCGAGAATATCGAACTGGCTTTGCTTCCAATCACGTATTCCATTACTTCTTTAATATCTGGAGCAAAATTTACGACTGTTTTTGATTTAATCTTCCTACCAAACTTTTCAATATCGCCTCCGAGAAATCTTGCGACTACACCCTGAGCTTTGCCTGCGCTAGGCCTTGTAGATTGCCCTGTGTATTTCGGTTTCCTTAGAATCGGTTTTGATGCAGGTAACCTGGAATGCCCTGGATCTCTTTTTTGACGTGTGATTTTCTTTATTGTTTCTGTGGCCGTTTCTGTTTTTTTAATTTCAGCTGCCGCAGCGGCTCCCTTGGGCGGGCTTTGAGTTTTCGTTTCAGCTGCCGCCACAGTCCTCATAAGAGAGCATTCGTTGTTCGATATTTCGTTGCTCCTTTGGTTTGTTTGTGGAACAGAAGGATCGAGTGGAGGAAAATTGGTTTTCTTGACACAGCCCGCGCCTCCTGGCCATCCGAAAACCTTGACAAAACCCCTAAATCTGCCATTTGCTGTCCAGTCTTCGCTGTGAACAGGAGCACCAGCAACTGCTGGAGCTACTTGAGCTTGAGATACCGCAGCGTCTTTTACGCCACTATTGATGAACCAAATCCGCATCCTTTTTGCGTCGTAATGTTTTGCATTTTCATATGAATTTTTCAAATGTTGCCAGTTGTCAATAGGCACTGCTTCGGAGAAATCAAAGCCATCGAAAATACTCGCTCTCAATATGACAGTTCCATCTAAAATGCGCGGGTCTTTTTGTTTCTCGTGAGGATTCACTGAGACAATGACGCATTTTTCTTTTACTTTCATCGCTTTGCCGCTCGAACTCTTTTTAACATTCTGTTTTTCATTAATGCAATAAAAACCTAAGGGCTTTCTCACATCAAAATCTACAAAGTATTCCATCTGCGGATAGTCATTGCTTGATTGAGATGGCAAGTTGGGAGACGACAGCGTAACTTCTGGCACGTTCACTGGACTTGCTCTCGGATGTGTCAACTGGTCAGTAGTGTTTTTACGGGGAAGGGTTGCACGTTTGATTGGTTCGATCCGTGAAGAAGAACATGACCGTTGCATGGGAATCTTTGGCACATTTGCAGGGGTGGCTCTTTTTGGCACTTTCGCCTGCGACGTCTGCTGTAAAAGAGATGCCGGCATGTTTAAAGAACTAGTTCCTGGCACTGTCGGCTGCGTGGCTTTATCGATTCTACGTTTCGTCTGTGAAAGATGAGCACTTTCGCTCGCTTCGGGTAGTGAGGAGGACAATGACTGTGACAAAGAAGGTTCCGGCACTTTTGCTAGGCTTTGCCTCAATACTGATAACTCAGGCGCCTTGTTAGCGCCGTTTTGGTCGCTGCTCTGGTCCGTGGCAGATGATCTCCTTTCCACGTTAACAGGTTGCCCTAGATTACCTTTCTTGAACACAATTTCCCAGCCTTCAGCGCAAGGGCAATGGTGTTTGCAGGTTAGACCAAATTGGCGATTCAATTTGTGTTTCTTCCACATCTTGACAAGTCTATTGAGGAGCTGTATTGGTTTTTCGTTTGGATAGGTGTCCCGCAGTCTTGGGTAGAACTTTTTGAAGAAACCTGTAGAGTAGATCAATCGGTTACAAACAGGATCAGAATATTATTTTTAGAAAAAGTCCACTTTGAAGTATTGTTGTAAACTCACCATCACAGAATCCTACTGGTAATGTGCCTTTGCGTATAGCTAGAGGGGCTTCGAATTTAGGGTCTTTCTTCATTTTCTTGGATAAATAGTTAGGAACTACCGTCTCCGTAAGACGAAACAAGTCTGAGGCACAATTGCAATTGTCATCACATGACATTCCATACCCGATATCCTTATGTCGTTTCCACATAGAGCCGGCGGCAACTGTTATACTTATACCAGAATTTTTGAATTCAATTTCCTTTACAGCAGCATATTTCTTGGAGAAATCTTTCCATGCAGTGTAATGCTCTGCCTGCTTCTCTGTCCGCTTATGTTCAGAATTGGACTGCCTCGCCGCTATCTTTTCAGTTGATGAGTCAAAGGAAAACTCGTCCAATGCAGTTTGAGGCCAACTTTCTGTTCCACGCCGACGGATCTCAGTTCCAGTCCAAAGCTTTGACTTGTTCAACTCATTAATTGGAGCATGTCTGCTAAGGCATAATGTGACTTTTACATAGTCTTTCTTATCCATTCGTGCCTTGTGGAATTGCTGCTTTAATTCTCGTGGTGTTCTACAAGACCGTCCATTAACATGAACAATTGCGGCACCACCTGCAAGTACTTTGGGGCCAACAGCACGGCAAAGATCGCCTTCTATTGCATTCTTCAAAGTGATCCACAGACCTTGAGCCTCATCCTTCTTCCCAAACCAAAACATGTCATCTTCTGCCAAGCCACAGTCTGCGTTGCAATCCATACGTAAATCCACAACCCAGCTATTTTCATCAGATACCAAGGTTCCTATATTGTGTTGTTGTAACCTACTTTTCACCAAGGTTTGGATCCGACCTTTGACCTGTTCAACTAGGTCATGTGGACCTTTTGCGTAGAGCACTACTGATCTGTCAATTGATGGAGAATCATTCAGATTTACAACTAAACTATGCGATGGGTATTCTTTCCTTGAACGTTTGGAAATCCAATCGACAACTTCCTTTTGTATCAGTTTCTTGGTGAACATTTCTTCTGAAGAACATTCAACGTATTTGGGTAGAACTTTACTAACTTCGATTTCACAAGGACAATGATATTCATGCCAATGAACATTACTACCAGGCTTGGTTCCATGTGAACTTTCAACGGTAACATCTGTCGACGACCAAGTTTCATTCCACTGGAGATTCATTAGTGGAATGTCTACTGCACCTGACTTCTCTTCTTCCTCCAATTCCGATAAAGTCTTGCTGTACAATATTTTGGAACCAATCATTGGACGCAAGGACTTCCTTGTCGTCTCTCTTTTCTCGGCTGCTCTGATATTTTTGTCAATTTGATCCATAAGCCATTTCTCTTCTGCTTGGACAATATCATCATTGATTTTTGACATTAGCCACTTTTCTTCTGCATTCACAATGGAACTTTCAACTCTCTGATATAGTTCTTTCAAGTCATGATCATCCTCTGGAATATTCATGGGTGTCTCAAGTAACGTTGGTGTCACAGTAAAGCGTGCCATTGTACTACTCGAGTCATTGGAAGATACTGTCATTGTTCTCTGTGGAGGACGTTCAACCACCTTGTGTCTATTGGAAGTACTCACAACCTCCATCTGCTGGTGTGATTGATGTTGATCATTGCTTTGGCGCGTATCTTTATCGACATCTGTTGCTGTGGGAACACCAGTGCCTCCTTCAGTTTGATCTGATGGCTTACCATCTTCCGTATCCATTGTTTCGGGTGCAGTAGTATCCTCCTTGTCCCGATGGCTGACATCCGCTTGCGGTGGCTGAAACTCTTCATGGAGAGAAGATTGTGTTGTTTGTAATGCATTTTGCTTATTTTGTTGTTGCTCGAATGGCAGTTTCTGTGCACCTCTACCAGTATTCGTTTCTGATTGTTTGCCATCATCATTTGTTGTATCCATTGGTTTGAGTACATCTCCTTTGCCACTGCCACGATGAGTACCATCATCTGGTTGTGGAGGACAAAACTCTCTTTGAACAGATGATACAGATTGAGACATTGTTTTTTGATTACTGCCTTGCTGTTGT
>WKLE02000815.1:18988-49440 GCA_014885115.2 Asterionellopsis glacialis | reverse complement strand
ACTTAAATCTCTCAGTTTCATGTCAAGACTGAACAGATATCCTTTTCTGATGCTCCTGAAGTCATTGACCTTACCAATGAGGCCAATCCATTGCTGCTTTTTTGTCCGAGCTGCATGGATAATATAGCTATAAAAGCTAAACTTGTTTGAAACCTCCCACAATTTAACTGGGCTGTCTGTCTGTATTGCTCTATTGATTCCCATCCAGAATGGATTATATGTTGAAAATGCCCTGTGATGAGACAAAAGTTGTCAAACACCCCCAGTAGTATTCAGTAACACTCCTGGGGGCATTATCATTCTTCCTCTCCCAAAAGACAACATGAAGATTCTTCCTCTTTGGAAACAGAAACAGAGATCACTTCTCAACCTGGTGATCTTCCCTCTGGAGAAGTGAATCCTCTTAGTGCAACACCAAAGGAAATGAATTCCATAAACAGTGTAATGGAAATGCTACTTCTGCTGATGATTTATCCATTACTACTGATATGCTTGCTTGTTGTCAGAATACAACTAGATATTCCTGTCCTAAATCAACTAGCTTTTTCTTTGCTTACTCTCCAAATCTCAGGGCAGTGCTCACCTCATTAGTCTCAGTCAATTTGGATTCCACTGTCCAAAGGATTATATAGACTCTGAAGAAATTCTTTTAGTACATGTTAAGTTTGCTGAGTTTGCCTTACAAAATTGTCCAAAGGTTGATGCCATGAATTTTCTAGCATCCTCAATCTCTCCAAAGACCTATTGAAAAAAATCTACATACTCTACAACTATCCTGGTGTAATACAATCTTCTTGAAACACAGGCTTTGAGTGTGAAAAACTTAATTGTTGCTAATCTACCATATCCCAAAGTTCATACAGTTGGTGAACATTCATACGTATCTCTTAGAGACTGCATTGCAGATATATTCTTGGATTTTGGTTTGCCATGGATACCATGCCTCTTGAGAATCACCGAATTAATTCCATGAAAAGAACCTCCCAGTGAGGGCATGCTCTTCAATGTATTCATCAATGTGCATTACAAATATATCCTAATGAACCTAATTTTAAAATATTTTGGTTCAATGAATGGTCTGATAGTTTTGAGGGCTATATTTCACCTAAGAGTAGAAGTTTGATAGGGCTCATTATGGTAACAATTAGTCTGCCATCTTCTTTGCTACTTGACCAAAAGCAACAATTCAACTATACCTATCCTATTGTATAAGGTCCCAAAGGTGCTCACCACAGTGAGTTGGAAAAGCATTTTGCAACAGAATTGAAATCCCTGCAAATTCACTCCAAGGAGAATATCTTTTATGATTTCAGATCTTGTTCTGAGGTGCCCATCTATGTCAACATGTTTGTCTCCATGATGGATGAACCAGAAAGACATGGTGTGCTAACCATGCTTGGTACAGGCACATTCTCAGCACAGTGGAGTAAGGAATTAGATTTTTCCTCTGTTGCTGATAAATTACTAATGTCCCATGAATGCAGATCCAATGAACAGAGGACTGAAGTGGTGCATGATGATGATAATGGAAATCACAACTGTAACCATTGCTAGCATTGGAACTTGGATTTAGATTCAAATATTCTGGAAATCATTCCACCAAAAGATTACCCAACTGATGGCATTCCAGCCTCAGGTAAACTACATCAAATAAATTTGTCTTATGACTAACTGAAGGGTTGTGTGAAGACTGCTCATTGGAATTAACAAGGAAGCATCTGATCAGGTCATAACACATGACAAAAATGATCTAGCATTACAACTACCAAGTCATGATCCCAATGATCTTACATATCAGGAACTAGCTAAAGATAGGGATGGCTATCCTGATTTATTTCAAGAATGGGAGATTCCTGTACTGTGGGATCATGGAACAAATATAAAGCAGCACATCAAAACAATAATGCATCTTCTTTTCTTATGTATCACCAAGAAAAAGATCAAAATAATAAATACATGGCTTTCTCATAAATCAATATACTCTGAATTCTTGACAGCAGTGAAATCAAATCTAGAGGTGAAATTGGTAATCTCAATATTCTTTGGAAGAAAGCTTGGTACTTAGGTTGGTGAGAACTATCTTGGTTTCTCATACATATCCCTGTGGTTCTACAGTTGTGTTCTCCCTCATCTTCAGTATCCAACAGAATATCAAAGTTCCACCTGTCCTCAAGACAAGTGGACCAAATTGAAAATCAAGGATGGTTGCAGGTACATGAACTTGACACAGATGGAAATGCTTTACACACCTTGGACAATGTGTTGCATCCTACCTCAACAGAGACAAAGGATCTCCACCAGCCCTTCCACCTAAAGGATGTAAAGTTAAAAAGGTACTGGAGATGCTATTTGCTCATGCCCACATTTTTATGATACCACTAGTGGATGAAGACACCACATTCCTCTGGTTACTAGGACTATACATAGCTTCTTAGATGCCTTTGAGGTATTTGATTCAAGCATGCATGACAAGGGAGACAAACCAAGTTGGATATCCTAGTCCCTAATAGGGGGGGTTCCTAACATGGCAATTCTATTACAGATTCCTTGTCTACTATGAGAATAGAAGAACTTCCATAGACTCCTTCTTTGTCCTGTACTATAATCAAACAAGATTGGAAAAATCTATGATTTTGTATAAGCACAGAAGTTCTTTTCCTCTGTCTTGTTTTGTTTTATTACTTCTTTTCAAGTAATAACTTATTTTATTTCTCACAAGGTGCAAGGTTTGTTTTGTTGTATTGAGAAAGCAAATTATTTTTGAGTCCCATATTTTTGAAACAGATTAAAATATTCCTGTGATACTTTTTATACTTTTCCATTACTACTTACTGGGATATTGTTTAGGGAGCTCAAACACTGCTGCCAATATGAATAAGACTTATAATGAAAGCAATAGAAAATGGGTCTACAGAAGAAGTAAACTACTAGTACATATCTTTGTAATAATGAGCCTGAGGGGGCAGATCTGCATAGTAGATTAATGCTCCCCCTCATGGGCCCTCTATCATTTAGTGTGCATGGTTGTATAGTGGTCAGATCATTTTTTTTACCTGTTCTTTTTGTGACAACTGGATTGTTTGTATAATGTTTTTATTCATAAAATAGATATAAATTTTATTGCAGGACCATCTCACTTTGGTGGTGGACACTTTCTTGCTTTTTACTAGTAAAAAAATGCCACATTGCCCTTTTGCTAATTAGTTGCCTCCTGGAATATGCCTTATTTTTTAAACTGTTATTTAACTGTTATTTAATGGTTGTTTCTCTGTCATTGTTCTTTACAGGAAGACAGCTGGAGTATTTTGTTGTGTGTTTTGGTGCATTATGTGAGTAATTGGGATTCTTCACCAAAATAAGAGAATCATGCACATGTGTGATTCTGGTATTCACACACTTACTTCAATGTTTAAGCCATCACCATCACTGCCATCACCATGACCTCCACCACCACCAACAATAACAATATCACCAATAATACCATCTCTATCACAAACAACAACAACAACAACAACTGTAATCCCCCCCCCAAAAAAAAAAGAATATTACCTACAAATATCACATACTGGGCATTCTTACAGGAAAGTTATTTCAGAAGCACCAACAACCTGTACAGTTTGTGAGTTAACTGAATACTCTAGAATTATGCAGATGTGTGAAAATGGTATTCTATGAGAATAACAAAATCACACAGCCTGTTTGATGACCTCATCCCAGCTGATACTGACCTATGTACAAACCCAGAGTATTCAACTTTCAAGCATAAAGGCAAGACCTGCTGTTAGACCTGCTACCCAACTACAGTAGCCAAGCAAATTGTTGATGAAGCTGAAACACAAGTCACTGAAAATAACACTTTCAAATATATACTCTGTGCCAACATGAAGGAAGATACTGACAACCCTTTGCTTTGTACATGATTTCTCTCAAGGATGTTCCTGGACTCTTTTTTCTCTCTTCATCTTTCTTGTATTCTTTGTTAATTTTTTTAACCCTTTAACTACCACCTGTTTCAAACAAAAAAGTCAGATATACCTCACTTTTTAAAGGATTCTTATTGGTGGTGGAGGACATTTTTGAGGACTGATTGCTGATTTTCCTTGATTGTGAGTGGAGATGGACAGTAGTACAAAAAATGAGATATATTTCATTTTCAGCTTTTTCCTACCCAGGGTGTATTCCCAATGCCTTTCAAACTGGTTTTGAGCTCCTATACACTATGCTATTTTAATTGATTTTCAAAAATGATTTCAATAAATATGTGACATGTTTTGTTAAGGTCAACCCTTCAAAAGTTAGGCATCATAGACTAAAAAATAGAAGACTGTATTTCACTCACATTACTCTCATCTTGTGATATTGGAGTGTTATTCATGTCATTTTTTTGATTGATTGTTGTGTTACTCCTAGCATCATGTCTTCAAGGTACAAGCAGAGGATGATACAAGAGTGCAGACAATAATGGAGACAGCAGGAAGTATAAATCCCAACCATCATATGATTGTTGAGAATATGGATAAGAAGGATGTGGATTATTTTCTGTGTCAAATGGGTTGTATTTTAAAAAAAATTATGGTTGTATGGAATGTAAGAAGGGATTTCACATGAATTGTTACACCTCCTTTCATTGCAATGAAAGGAAGAACTAAACTAATTGTAGATGTGGTTAGAAAATCCATCAAATTCCCTGGAAAGATGAGAAGAGTTACAAAACATATTGGAAATGTAGAAACACTGAGGCTTCCAGAAAAGTTGTAAAAAATTAATTTCTAACAAAAAATTTTATTATTTATATTGTTATTCTCTACAACATACTAGTTATATTCATTTCTGCTATGCATTCATTGTTTATTATTGTTGTCATTTATCATCTTGCTAATGGTTGTTATTTGTCAACTTTTTCAGGAAATAGCTTCCTAATCTTGGAGGTAACACAGCTCACAATGGGTATCCTATTATCCTTACCCCAGAGTGTCCATATTTCTCACAAGTAAAAGAGCAATAAAGAGTCTTTCTCATGGGTCAAATTTGAAACTGGTTTAAAATCTTTGTCAATGATAACTTCTTGGCCATCTTCTTTAATTTCAAGAAAGTACAGTAATGGCACCTGTGCAAGAACTCCAGGGCCAAACTCAGTCCATTCACATGGACTACCACCACAATCAACATAAACATCCTCTTCATCATTATTATCACTATCAAATATACTGTGATTAGGTGGGTCTACTGCTTGTTCTTGGGAAAAGGAAGGAGGTTCTGGTCCAAGAATGGGTGGGGCATTATTGACATAATCCATGATGCTGGCTGTTTGACAATGAACTAGCAGTGAGAGAAATTCATGTGATGTGTGGTTGTGCTGTGAGTGTCTCTGGGATTTGCAATTTTTGGTTTGGGACCCTTCCCAAGATTGGTAGCCAAGATTGGCAGACTATTTCTATAAATGAAAAATAATGATTGCAAAAATATGATTGGTTGAAAATGAGGATGGTTGGACAAGAAGCATTATCAAACATGAGATATATCTTAAAACTGGAAAAACTGGTAGTCAAAGGGTTAAGATAATCTTCTTTTGAATCAATTCTCTTTCCAATAACATTTGGACAAGACCTTCGGGATGTCCTGTCCATCCTGTTTCTATGTCTGCTTCAACAATATTCACAGGTATGTTGTTTGCTGTGCACATTTCCAATAGTTCTTTTACTTTATTCTTCTCCTTGGAATCTCAACATTGTTTCTTTTATAATGCTGCTATTGCTTCCTTCTTTCTGTTCTTTTATTTTCTCTTGATGCTACTGTATGAGATCTTGGCTTGTCTAGTTTGGACAACTCCTGGTCTGCTGATGTTATATACAAGGGACTAGGGTCACCTTCACTGGTATTAATGGGATAACAAGGTTCTTGAACATCCCCTACCTGCAGAGTTCTTTCAGCACAATCACCAAGGCAGCCAGATGTAATTTTTGTTGGTCTCAGTTTTGATTGGTTGGCACTATAAAACCAGTGTTCATCTTGTATTCATCCAAGCTATCTTCCCTTTTCTTGCCATGACAAGATGAATGATCAAATAAATAAATGTGTTCAAAGTTGGCATATAAACACACACAACAATCAACTACATCCTCAAACTGTATTGCAATCTCATAAAAATTCCAATAACCTTCTGCATTGGTACCTATCTCATTTTTTTTGTAGTGGTGATGTAGATAATGGATCTTTAGTAGTCTTGTTGTGTACATACATTGCTTCATCTGTATTATTGTATGCTTGTCCCACACATATTCTGTTTATTGCATTTAGCTGCTTTTCTGTTATAGCATGTCCACCAAAACCATGGTCTCTGGCCTGAAACCCATTTATCATTCATGCACATCCCTCCATTTTTGGAAGTAATGCTTGTTCACCATTTGGGCCTACCCATACACATTGTTATTTAACAAGAATTGATGATATAGAGCCTCATCTTGGCCCCATATCATTACTGGTTTAGTTCCAGGAGGCTTCCTAATTGATAGGTTGCCTCCATGTACTTTACAATCATCCTTACTATAGTCCTTAATAAGACAAGTAGCTTCACCAACAGGCAGCTCATACCATAGGGAACCACCTCTTTCATATTTAAGGTACATTCTATTACTTGACAACTCGTTAGACTGGACAAGATGGTCATAAAGTTCTTGTTTCAGTTGAACCCACCTATGGGTTCTCAACTTGGTCGACAAATACCATTTACAGAACACCTTTCTAGCTTGTATTACTTGTTCTGGATCCTCACGACCATCAATATGAGATGTCTTCTTTCTTATGTCTTGGTTATACCCTAAATAGTCTGTCATATAGCTATATGTGGTACTTTCAGATAGCCAGTTTAGGCCAATTAGTTCCAAACATCTGGTTTCCTCTAGTGTATCATCAGAACTTTCATTGTATAGAATTCATTTGCTTTTCTTATTGAAAGTGTTTCTAAGATTTTATTCAAATGGTCACAAATCATCATTTTTGCTTCTGAAAACAATTCAAAAAGGGTAGGAACCAATTCCTTTTCTTCCGTCATGAAACAATTCTTTGTATGTGGAAATTTATTGTCGGAATGATACTGTTGGTTCCATCTCATTAATGTACGGGTATTATTAATAAATCAAATCCTAAGTAGTCATTTATTTCCAAAATGAATAATTGACAACATAGATGAAAAGTTCTTCCATTATCTGTTTCATCCAGTACAATTTCATATGCTTTTGCTAAAAAAGTGCTTTATGAACCAAATATTGTGCATCACGGGTTGAATAAACTTCATTTTCATCACCTCCTGGAATCAAATGCTTGTACCCTACACCTAGTTGATTGGAACTCCTTAGTAACCCAATTCTCCTATAAAGACAATCCTCAAGTGATTCACCATCTTGCGGTGGAAACAGATTAATTGCTTCTTTTGAATCGAAAAAAGAAAGTGAAAAGAGAAGTGATTGGTACTATACATTCCGAGCATTTTGTTGTTCCTTCTTGATTTGTTTTACTCTCTCAGGTGTTGATTGTAGGTACTCTGATACCGGTATAAGTTCTTGGTTACCAGGTACAGTAACATATATACCTATCTCTTCAAGTACCTGTATGTACATGGTCTAAGTAAATAGTGTACCTGGTACAGATATCTGTGGTCCCAGGAACTGTACCTGGGTACCTGTACCAGGTACCCAGGTACAGGGTCATCAGGGTACCTGTAATGTACCTGGTGTAGGGAATATCAGATACAGTAAGAACCGGTACCTGGTAAGGCTATTACGAGAGGTACCTGGTACCTGGTACAGTATTACCTGGTATATCATTTCTAGACAGGTACATACTTTTCATACTAAGTCCAATACCTGTTGAACTTATCACTGCCTGTCTATGTACCTGGTACGAGGTAAATGGTATGTATCAGGATATTGCTTGTAAAAAAATAAAGGGGAACAATGCCCGGGGTTAGTTAGTAGTCCAACGCAGACATTACAATAACGAAAGTACGGTAAGGTACATGTGGCAACAAGGTCTGCTTTACCCCGTAACAAGTATAATACAGTACATCATGATATCATTCAACAGAATCTGCCACGGGGGCAGGAAAAATCATAAAGAAAATAATGGACATTCATTTGTTTAGATCCAAGATTAGTTATTCTTGTTTGTTAAATAAACAGGCGGTTTACCTTCTTTGAGCGGTCACATGGTTTACATGTCACAGGGCCATTGGTTTCACAGGTCATCCATCAATATAAAATCAAGATTTTCGGAAAGGGGAACATCTACCTCGGCGGCGGCAAATCAAAAATTTAGAACTCAATATAGGTATACATTCAGGAATACGGTGAATTTTGATTTTCGAAAATTTTCATTGGAGTAGTAGCTGGTACATTTGCACATTCTGATTCATGTAAAAATGCTCCTTTACGATAAATACAAGGGATGAATATTTACTGCTTTCATGAGTATCACTGCCGATGTCAATCTGATAGAATCTGCTCGAATTGTTGGATTTGAACGGAAAATTAAATTTTATCCTTCCATTATATATTTAACAAAATGTAGCCAGCACACGCAGCCGGTCATCATATTGCAAAATAAGAGAAAAGTCTATGGAATGAAATTATTGCCTATACCAAAACTATCATACTGTTTGTACTGTTTCAATAATGTTGAAATGACATGGCAACTTGGAATTTATGACGTCAGTATGTGATTCATACGATCGGGGATTATGCCAACAGTACATAGGGAAGAATCGGTTCCTCTCGACGATCCTATTGGTTCATTCACATACTTATGTACAGCTTGGATGAAAGTAATGTAGTTAGTCCTAATTTGATTGGATGGAATTGAAAATTTTCCTGGCACCAGACGTGAAAGAAAACTTGAAACTACATTAAAAGTGGTCGCCTATTTTTCATCAGATTTACGGAGTACCTCTGTAGGTTTTCACGCTAGGTCCTAGCTTAGGGAACCTAGAGGGCCCGATAAACATTGGCCACTCTCAGCAAAGCAAGGCACAACAAGCAGCACAACTGTAGATTGACGGCATATGTATGCACTCGACTCCCTCCATCGAGAGCCTGGCAGTTTCGAAATTTTTTAGTTTATATACGGAAGGCATTCTGACAACTTTTCAAAAATTTGTCTTTCTAATTTCTCCAACTTCCCATTCACAAAAGTTGAAGTTGATAGTCTCGATACACGATAAATAAACAATGAAACTCTTTTCCTCTGTGTCTACATGGTTTTTGTGCTTTCATTCGGTGATAGGACTTGAGCAAGAGGTAAGCAGTATCATTCTCTGATTCACACTGTGAACTGTGGTACCATTTTGTCGATGCAGAGCAAACTCACCCCATTTTCTTCTTTGTTACTCGTGATCAGAATTCACCTACAAGCGATAGTCAAGGTCTAAGACAAAGGAGACGGACCGATGGCAAGCAACGATGCAAGTTGTTTTGGTTGTATACAGAAACGGGACGCGGAGATGAAGAAACTCTAGAGTGCGAAATTATCCTGAAAGGGAGAACTAGACGTCTCGAGATACAAGGCCTTTCTGAAGAATGGCTCGAAAAAAACAAAGGCGGAATCATCAGTTCAGAATCTGAACTGGTGGCGTCAAATATGGAAGTAGATACAACTTCTACAATTGAAGGCAGGGACCCTTTTGGTTTTAATGTAAGAACTCTATTTGTTGGTGACGATTCCATAGTCGTCCAATCGACTAATGGTCACAAAGAAGAAGAAAGATCTCATCGAGAACTTTCATCGCGTGCTTCAGGGACAAAAGAAACTGTCGTATTGCGCATCACCACTCAAAATTCCAGCCCTCATTTCCCAGCCAAAGAACTTAGCGATCGAGTTTTCGGTACACACGGAGACATGCACAATGTCAAATCGCAAATGGATGCATGCTCTTACGGGAAACTAAATATCGCTCCCGCTCAAGGTCCTGGGATAGAAAGTGGTGTCTACGATATCAATCTTGATATGAACACCAGCGAAGACGATAAATATGGAAGATCAATCGTGAATGCTGCTTTGGACAAACTAAGAAAAGAGTTCGGCGGGAATCTTTCCAAAAGGTTTGATCATATAATGGTCTGCGTTCCTAAGGGGGTAAAAGCATTCATAGGTAAGAAAGTCTAGCTTGGTCTAGAGTAGAGAACAATTTCCAAGACTTTGTATGAATTGGTGTTTTATCTAAGAATCACGATTTGCTAACTCTTAATTTTTCCAGGATATGCTTGGAGGAACGATTTTCTTTCCGTTTATCACGGTGATTGGTGCGGAAGCCTTACTACCAAGATGCACGGTAAGTACCTAATCAACGTAAAATGTTGTTCTTCCCTTTTTATTCCATTACTAATTTGTGTGCCAATTTGAATTGATTTCTGTGTTTATCAGAAATCGGTCATAATATGGGTCTCAAACACTCTGGTGAGGGTACATGTCCAAGATGTGGGCATGCAGATTACAGGTAAGTTGAAATGGAATCATTAACTAGTGCACATCGTGATCCCAAATAATTTGCCTAACTTGACGCTGATTGCCTCATACCGTCATGCTAAAGTGGAATCATGGGACAGGTCTATCCTGGTTCAGATGGTCCTATAATGTGTTTCAATGGGGCGAAGAGCTGGCAACTCGGTTGGTACGAGGATAAACATGTTAGCATTAACCCTCTCGAACGTGATTGGAATGGCCAAATTGTTGGAGTAGCCGACTATGGTACCGTCTCAACGATGCCAAACTATAAAGTTATTGTCGAACTTCCCTGTCCCAAACTTGATTATGCCTTCTACATTAGTTTCAATCGGAAGACAGGCATCAATGCTGACACACAAGAAGGTGGTGATCAAGTAATGATTACAAAGCTGAACACACGGCAGGGGGATGGGGGGGAATCAAATCTTGAGGCCAAATTGGATTCTAATAAAGAGTACCTTATTTCTGATTTTTGCAAGTCAGAGCAAAGTTTGATCATCAAGGTGAACTCCATACGTTACACGGATTCTCTTGTAGCTGCCGATGTCTCAGTCCTTGGTTCCAATGTCTCAGTCCTTGGTTCCAGTGCATCAGGTCTTGCAATAGAGCCCCCACCCAAACCACCTACACCTCGACTCACGTCCCGACCTACGTCCCGACCTACGTCCCGACCTACGGCCCGACCTACGTCCCGACCAACATCCCGACCTACGTCCCGACCAACATCCCCACCGACAGCTGCACCAGCTGGAAGACCGTCTGATGATAAGATGCGGACTCAAAACACCAGTGCTGATACTCCACTTTCATCTTTTACCTATTGCGAATCCTTTGGTAGTAGCAAAGCACAATGCCAATCCGATAAAAATAATTGCGTCTGGGACAAAAAAAGGGAAACTTGCGTGAAATCGGAAAGAAAAAGAAAGAAAAGTTCGGACAGAAAAAAGAATGCTCGACGTCGTAGCAAATAAGCAGCTTGAATGGTGGGCATGTTTAGATAATATAGAAATTGCGCAGACCACAGAAAACTTCATTCCAAGTCTCCTTGCTTAGACAAGCACTTTGAAAAGGCAATGTGATCTCTATTTGTATGCACTACCTGCCTTCAGTTTAGAAATGCTACCATTCTAAACACGTGGCATCAAAGCTAGGCAAAGGGGCCGCATTTGCGTGCTTCGTTCCACTATAGTTGTCGGTCGTTCTACACTATGAGTTGGTCGCGAAACAAACTTTCTTCATCAATTCTCACCAAGGGTTGAGGACAACCAATATTACGCCTCCATGTTATTCACGAAAAGGGAACAGAATTTCTCATAGTAACACAAATCGTGCTCATATTTTATAATTATAACTGACAGTATCTAGCTATTCGATGTCAGAACTTTTAAAATGAACCATTCTGCTTCAGCAATTAAACATTATTTCTGCCATTAAATAATTGTGCACGTTTCTTTATTCTTCCTCTATTTTGTTTCTGCTTGTCTATACAAATTGTTCTATTCCACGTGCACTCTCGTCTCTGACGAAAGCATTTGAATCTATCTCCTCCTATCGCTTCACATACCGACTTGAGCTCAACCTGAGGTTGAGTGGGCGAGAGAGTTGGAGTCTGCGTTACTACCTGAAACACACCCGTAGAGTCGGCAACTTGTATTTGAGAAATAGTCAATCCAGTTCCCGCTCCTGAATTTGTTACTACGTTTTGTACGATTGCCGTGTCCTCCATAGCTTCTTTGAGCACATTCGTCAGTCTTTTTGCAGGTGGAACTTCATCCCTCTGAAAACAGCCAGTGACTTGATATTCCACCCTGCCGATTTCTAACCGGCGATTTCTTGAGAAATTACCCACTTCTTCTAGTTCTAGGTTCCGGATCCCATCTAGGATACCTTCCAATGCGGAGTTTAAATAGCTTTGAAACGAACTCTGCAAGGCTTCTGGTTTTGTTAGCGTGCCATCGATTTTTAGGATAATGGAACCAAGATTCAAATCTAATAGTAAGGTCGTTGGATGCAAAGTTGGGCCATTCGTCGGGGCAATTGTTGGAGAGATTGTCGGTGTTGGAGTTGGTGATGTCGTTGGATATTGAGTTGGCGACAAAGTTGGTGTCAAACTTGGCGATATAGTTGGAGACAAAGTCGGTGATTCTGTTGTTGGCCTTGTGAGGTCGGTGTAAATCATGACATTTGCAAATTCTGCTTTGCCCTTGGACTCAATTGTGTCAAAGGTGACGTACAATGTGGTACCGTCAAAAGGTTCACTCCATGTTTGCCCTGGCGCAAGATTACCCACCAACCAAGTTTGATCTGGATCACTCCCATTATTACGCGTAGTAACAAGGACATTGTTGGAACCTAGTTGTGTGCCAGAATTAATTCCTGTTCGTCGGTTGAATGCTACATAGTAATCTCCGCTTCCCCCCTCGACTTTCAGAATGACTGCATCACTAGAAGGCGTGCTTGAATAATCCGCTATACCATATATTCGTCCTTTCCAAAGCTGCTGAAGAGGAGAGGCTATACTTTGGCGATCGCTATACCAACCCAGCTGCCAACTCTGTGCACCATTGAAACACATTTTAGGTCCATTGTAGACTGGGTACGAAAAACCCATAACAGAACTGGTAGTACATCAGAGGAAATACAATTGAGCACCGGTGTTAGGAGACCAAGAAAGAAAGTGACTTCACAATATTGGACGCAGTTCAACTACTTTGACGAAACTCACCTTGTGTCACCATAGGGATGCCTAGTCTTTTTACTCCCGGCATGCAAAAGGCCTATATTATGTGACAACTCGTGAACTTGAGTTGAAAGTCTACTGCACCACACATTGTTGTAAACCGAGATGTAATGATTGAGATAAGCATAAGCTGGAGGAAGCATAATAGGACATGCTCATTTATGTGTTAGAATCAGGCCATGTGACGTATCTGATATATCGTTGAAAGGCATATAATACTTACCTATCCAACCTTTGTGCTGCGGTAAGCACACCATAACATGATCGTGTTTCTCTTTAAGACTATACCCCAATCTGGATTCTGCAGTTTGAATGGCTTTCTGTACTTGTCTGCCTGAATCTGATTCAGGATGAACATCTACTGTCAAAACTCCATCATTGATGAGTTTACCACTAGCAGGCTCTACTCTGATCTTTCCAAACGAGCATCCTTCCATTTGTGACTTAAAGTTCACTGGAAATTGCTGGCCAGACCCAAAAATCGAATCACTTAGTAACTGTTCGCTCGAGTCTTGCTTGCCATAGTAAGCCGATGTAACTCGTAACACAAGGATATTCTTCGTCCCTTGTGTTTGAAGATGACGGTGCGGTTCTGGTTCGAATCGAAACCCCCTTTTTTCGTTCCGAAGATCTATTATTTCCATTTGATTCTCGCGACGTTCATCGATATCCAGTATACCGTCGTGTATTCTAGACCCCTTCAACAGTAATGTTGTTGTCCCACTGAACGCATCTCGTCCTAAATGTTGCGTCTTCCATGTTCTAGAAACATTAAGGGATAGTATATTCCCGTCGAGAGTTTCGCATGCCAACTGTGGCTCTTCATCAATGTGATGGTCAGCATACTGAATGTCCCTTTGTAATAGTACGCAAGGCGTTTCTTGAATACTCGTTGTATGGTTTGCTCTGGTAGCTCGAGCTGTATAAGCGAGTAATAGAGCAATTATTGTCCGCATACTTGATTCTTTGAAAATGTCTCTAGTAAGTAGTGGTGCTAGTGTTTTGTTGATTTTAACTTTGCTCTCAATACCATGTGTGTGTATGGAAAGCTGCGATTGTGGTTGCCTTTATAGAGTTGTATCGTTATCTGCTGGTTGATCCAAGATGTAAGAAATAAGTATGTTGTCTTTCAATCATTTCCTGACGAACCAAGTTATACTTTGTCGATAGTTCTGTTCTAATTTTTTAAACTTGACGGTAAGTCCAAAGAAAGTCAATTTATTGTTTGTCTAGTGAGTCTCTAGTCTAGTCATAGCCTATTCAATATGGAAACCTTTTCCAGCATCCCCAGTCGAGAGTCTTCTATGTCAGTATGATGGCCCTATTCCTCTAAATCCTTGTCGCGGAGACATACAGAAATGCTTTTTCGCCGATGAAACATTAATAATTGAGCGATATAGTCTAATCATCCATAATATATTATTATTGATATATTCTAAAATTTCGAACAGTTACTTGAATTGAAGTAACGATTACCAGGTATAATACTTACCCGGTACTATATATTTTTATTGAGTACAGGTACCAGGCGGTATGTACCAGGTAAATCGTATGCTGTCTAATTTTTAGTACTGCACTCGTACAGTACTGTACGTGGTATGCGGTGAATTTTTTAGTACTATAATTAAAATTTGATCAATCAATAGTTAAAAAATTGAACTAAGGTCCAAGAAGGCTGAATAAAATGTTTACCGTATCACTAACAATAATACTGAAATTTGGATATTGGACTGAAACTTGATAGTATTTCAATTCCGTCCGCCGCCTGAGATTGGGAAAAAGATGACCTGTCCATAAAAGGCATTTTGTTTATATATATATATTAATATTGAATAGGAGTGCGTGGTATCTGCACATATGGGTCCCACATATTCTCAAAGAGTACAATATCTACTGTATTAATACATGGTACATGTAATAGGTACAGATCGTGACTTTCAAGTCAACGGCGGGTACCTCCAGGTACGGTAGTTTGACTAAGTGCTAGGAGAGCATTTTATTCAGACGAACCATTCGTTCAACTATTGAATTATTCTTGGCACAGAAAACATGGAAAATCCCCTTAGTATACTCCGTACTTCAAGGTATTGATGAGATTCATTGTTCTGTAAATAAACGTGAATAAAAAGTCTCTTATTATTTTGTAGATACTGTAGAATGAGTTTTAAAAAATACTAAAAAAATACAGAAAGTACTGCATCCTGATTTTACGATATGTATAGCTGGTTCAGATTAGGACCCTTAATAAATTACTTGTTATTTAGGAGTACAAAAACTTTATACTCCTCTATAGTATGTAGTCTAGTTTGACCACTGACACTGCTACTGACCACCTGCTTGAACTTTGTTTGCAAAACGAGCGCTCGTACGGAATATTGCGTTTAACACCATACCTGGTATATACTAAGTAAGTAACAAGAACTAACTTTGTACTACAGGTAATAGGTTATACAGGTACCTGGTACCTGTACCAGGTACATACCCTGAATGGTGCCAGGTACCAGGTACCTGTACCAGGTACCTGTACCAGGTACAGTTTAGCAATTATAACCCTGGTACAGTAGTAGTCCTACCTGGTAATTGTACATATAATACCTGGTACCAGAGGTACCTCTACAGGTTCCTGTACCAGGTACAGGTATCTTGTACTGCACCAGGTAGGACTAGTAACCTACCTGGTACATGGTACCGTACCCGGTACCACAGGTAATATTATTAAATACTAGGTAGTTATTAATAGTTTTATTGGTAGTACTGTATAATCTAACCCCATCTCTAATGAATGTAAAAATTGTCAGACAAGTCTCCTGTCTTGCCGGCCTCTAATGTGTGACGTCATTCACATCAATTTCAATTACTCCTATTGATTATTGCTGTGTCCTTCTTCCCGGTCTTGCCTGTTTCATTTTTTTTTTCCTTCAGGTTTTTGTTGGCTCTTTGTCTTGAGCTTCAGAAGGTGTTGCACTGTATTTCGAGAAGTTGTTTGCTCCGCTGGCTTTTCCTCTTTTCGATGCTTGATATCAATATCTTAGTCTCAGTATTGCTACATGACGGTCAGTCATCGAAACTTGTCGGTTGAGGATGTATCTCCTCCATACAATTTCCATCTTTTTATTGTTCACTAGCCAAGGTACCTGCCTAATAAATCGGACGCCAATTCCAGACTCACAAACCAAATTTTTGATCGATGCGGAAAATGTACGCGGTAGAGCCGGTTTTGAACTCACCCACGCAGAACTTTTGCGTCGATCTACATCTTGGGTAAAGCAAAGGGGTCTACATGGTAAAGTTACGCTTGTTTTTGACCATGGTTCCAAGGGAGGTGCTTACTGGTTCGAGGAGCATGGGGTTTCGGTAGCCTTTTCTGGGTCGCAACTCAAGGCGGACGATCTCATTGCTCGTGATGTCCAATTTTGTCAAGAAACACTTGGGTGCAATGTTGTTGTTGTTACTGCTGACACTATCCTTGAAAGAAGGTGTCTGCGTGCATCCTCAGAAAGTCTTAGTGTGAATGTGGTTTGCCCTCTAGAGTTTCTAAGCGAACTCGATAAATTGGATACTGAAACTGAAATTTTTAGTGAGCTAATTGTGGAGAGAACTTCACTTGGAAAAGATTCTTCATTAGCGTTTGGAGAAGATCCCATTGACACTGAAATAAAGAGCCTTGTTGAGACGATTTCTCTTGCTGAGGTACATCTGAAGAGTAAAGGGCACAACCGAAGAAAGCGAAGCAAGCTCAAACAGAAGCTGTATCAACAACAGAAAAGACTATCATCAATTCAGGAAAGCTCTACCACTAGCGATATAAAAGAAGCTGTGTTGGATCAATGGGAATACCCCGGAGCGCAAGAAAATATGGCCGATCGCTTGATTTTAGCCGAACGCTTTCGACAACAGCTGGAAGAGCTAACAACCGTACCCGGTCTTTTAGACGAGGCGGAGGAGAACGACACATCTCCTGTACCACAACCGGCCGAAGCGTACGCACAATATGTTAGTATTATTGCAGAACCAAACCAGCCTATTCCGATATGGATGCTTAATACTCCACATTTGCTGCATATCAAACGACCTCTCCGAATTGTTGTAATTTCCGATACTCATGGATACGAATCGGTTCTTACAAAAGAAGGTCGTCCCGAGCCATGGACATTAGTCGTTGACCAGACAACACATTCGGGTGACGGGGCGGCATCCAAAGATAGAAATAATGAGATCAGGAGCACTTCTTTTCCAGAAGGAGATGTGCTTCTCCATCTTGGTGACTTTGCAGCAGATGGAGATAAAGAAGAACGATTCGAGGCAATGCAGCAGTTTGATTCCTGGCTTGCTAGCCATCCACACCCAAACAAAATTGTGATTGTAAGTCAACTCACCAATATTTGTTATTTGTGCTTCAAATTTCTATTTTTGTTCTTACATTCTAATGATTTTCTACGTCCTGCATGTGATTCTTCTTCTCTACGATGGTTTGAACTACATTTGCCAGCGTGGGAACCACGACCCACACGATTCGTCATTCCCTCTCTCCGGAGCTACATTTGTGAAACGACCCACAAGTATGACTATCGGTGGTTGGGTCTTCTCCCTCGTTCCTTATATTCGCAATGTCAATGGTCGAAAAAAGATTTTAGTACCGAAGGGAGATCTTTTAGCATCACATGTTCCACCCAAGCGAGTGTTGGATAAATGTAACAATGGGAATAGGGCTGGTTGCAAGGCTTTGCGATCCTCTGTGGAACAGATGAAGGGAGGCCCTCCGCGTCTATGGTTATGCGGTCATATCCACGAAGGCCGCGGATTGGAACGAGTGAAGTTTGGAGGCGGTGATCGTGATTCCACATTAGTCTTAAATGCTGCTAATGCTAATCCAGGTCGTGCGAATGCTGTCCTGCATGGTCCTGTGGTTGTGGAATTGAACGTATGAAGTATTGGTAGAGTATGCGGGCAATTTATAATGCACACGGAAGAAAATCATTGATACTTGCTGTTCAATTGTGTAAGACTGCCAAAGCAGGAAAATGCGTACAAACAAGCAAAAATAGAATCATGCTGAAGGATGGCTTTAAAAAGAACGGAGCAGGATTGGACTACTGCAGAATTAAATGTTTTTTAAACGAAATATTCCATCTTTTTTTCGGAGGGGAGAATTATTTCTAAGTTGCTCTGCGAAGTGCAAAGGACCTTGAGCTACAGACTAGGTTCTAGAGATGCAGAGAGATTCTATTTTAGCGTATGATAGCCTAGCTTAGACAACCATATCTAGGACCAAGCTAGAGACTAACAACGAGAGAGAATCTTATTTTAAGAAGACATTAAAAAAAACCAAAGATGCAAAACTATATAACTTTACCAACTACATCAGTGTTTGCAACCTGTTCGCACCAAGTTCTACCCGGTAGTCTACATCATTACAATTACCTGTACCGTACCTGTACTCATTACCACAAGATTCTTACAGGTAGGAACTACTGTACCAGTCGGGGTCCTACCGTAGGACCTACACAAGGTACCTGGTACCTCGGCGCACGTCATCAGCAAGAGATGAATCAGATCTCATTGTCACATCGTCACAACTTTGCGAATGTGAGCGAAAAGGTGAGATGGTCTAAGTAGTCTCATTTCTACACCTGGTTGATTATCTTCTCTTCGCAAACGACCCTAGAATATCGATTATGTGGGCACGCCTTTCATACCTGTTACTGTTTCTACCCATATGTACAGAAGCATTATCGATGAATGATCTTTCCTGTAAGAGTAGAAGAACATTCTTCTCGAACAGCGCGAAAATTGGCTTGTCGTTCGTTTTTGTTGGTGGGAGCTCCGAAGTAGCAGAAGCAAAAGATGATCTATTCAAAAAAAATCCATTGACTAATCCTGTTTTAGAGAAAATTCGTATATTAGAACAAGCCGAGGCGGATAACGTTCAGTACAATGGTGAACTGGAAATGGGCGACGCAGGCAACAGAGGCAAAGTAAGTCAGTACCCAGCACTTTTGGTGCCTATTCTTAAAATTGCATCGGAGCTATCGGAAATCAATACCTTGGTCCAAGACCCAGAAAATTGGAAGAAAGCAAAGAACATTCTGTCTCAGGAAAAATATGAAAAGATTCAATTCAAAAAGATCTTCAACAAATTTGGGGATAACATTTATTACTCAGATCCTGATCGTGCGAATGTTTACCTCGGAGGTGGTGCATCCCCAAACAGTAATCAGAGTTTGGCCTATATGCTTCGGAATGATATTTTAACAAATATGGAGAGTCTTGGTGCTGAACTTGACTATTTGCTAAAGGATACAACCAGTGCAGATGAAAAGGCTCAGACCGAAGATCTCCTGTCCTACGCCAAGTCTTGCGACGATGCAATGAAAAGATATTTAGAACTTGTCCCCCCAAATGAGATCAAGATTGCAAAAGATTTGATGACCGCTAAAAAGTAACCTTGCGGTTTCCATATTTCAGTTCAATCTAACAAATCCACTTTTAGTCTCGTGAGCAATTTGAGGAATTTGGTAGAGATTAATCTGAAGTGGATTTTCGCTTATCCGAGCGTTCTAGTTTCATGCAAACTTGATATTCTTTAATTACTTGTATCAGTAGATTTATTTTTTTAGGCGTTTATGTCAAACATTTCGTATTTCCGTGCAGGAAACGCTGAACAGGAAATTCTATCTGGAGCATTGATTTTTATGTTTTTATCGGGCGTGCAAACGTTTTCAAAGATATATCATACGACGTCAGTGCCATTACCCACATTGAATATGTTTTCTACCAAATTAGGAAACAATACGAATCATAGTGCTTCGGATCAAGTCTAAAATTTCATCAATAGCTGCTTCTGAAAATCGCTGCAGGGACGGAATTAGTGCAACAGCTTCTTCGACTAAAGTATCGGTAGCAACCAAATTCATAAGCGCTGCTACTTCAAATGCATGTAACTCCATTTCTTCACCCTCGTCGGTTTCTTTACGAAATGTTGTTAGAGCTCTGTACATGAAGATTGAGAGGCAAGTAGATGTCAAAGTGGGCTTGTTAGCATTAGGAAAAAACAAAAAGCGACTTGACTTTTGCTGAAGATTGACCGTTCCCGTCACCATGTCATAACTTACGAATTCAGGTTATCCAATTCATCAACAAGTTCCTGATGCTCCTTTTCTGGGTTTGTCATCGTATTGAAACGGTCGACATACTTCTGTGTCTTCCGATACACATCATTAAGTTCTTCATCTTTGTTCAACGCAGACCTAGCACTGACTTGAAGAATCACGGCAACTTGGCCATTTGACAAAATATGAATATCATCAAATTCGGGACCGAATTGTAATTCAGCAGCATTTTCAGGGGCTTGTGTAGCTTCGCTGGTGGGAGTACTTTGTTGTGCCATTGTGAAAGGACTTATGCTTTGTGTCGGTTGAAACGGATGGGCGCTGTGTTGCAGGTGTGTGGGTCGCTTGATTTGAAAGTCGAAAGCAAGACAACCGGCACAAATCCCGAGGTCATGCGGCGGCAGGAAGTGAATGCTTGCTATGCACTCATTATCGAAATTCTAAAATAAACGTCAGGGGAGTGGTCTGACTCGTGGTCCCCCTTTTTTTCTCTTTTATTTTCCGGGGCGGTGTGCCATCTTGTTGCTCTGTGGATGAAGCATGACTGACTTGACCATTCGTACGTCATCTCACCGCAATCCAAACGCCCGAAGCATGTGGGGAGCTGCTGATGGCATCGGGTTAAGAGTGGGAGTGGAAGATGGCTACAGGTTGCAAAAAAAAAAAAAAGATGTCGGTTCCTCATGAGATTTGCTTTCGTTGCATTGTCAACTTTGTACCTCGCTTCATGTGAGGCTTGGATGGCTCCTAACAATTTCAGATATATCTGAAGTCACACCAACAATCTATGCATTCCAAATCCTCTGGAAATAAATAGTACACAGATACATCCTGTTCCTCTATGTTTGACCAGTGCAAATGATGCTTTGGATGCTGTACACTTTTCATTCAGTGGGAGAATCCAATATTGTGGAGGAAATATGAAACCAGTCTGGAGTTGATGCTGCCAGGTTAAAAAATCTCGTTCAAACATTATTGGTAATAATGCATCCTAACCTTTTTTAAAATTGAGACAGCACTTGGAGATGGGAAGGAAAGGAAAGTGTCTCTGATGCAATCAATGGAGTCACAGAAGAATTGTTGATAGCAAAGACGAATAAATCACTAGCATTCAAAGATAATTTAGAGAGTTCATCATGATCAACTAAAATCACATGCCTTTATATCTGACTGATTTTAAACATCAAATAACTATGTCTCTAGCTGGTAGATAGTGGAAGTCTTAAAAACTGCTATACTTTATTTGAACACTTTCATTCTTATTTCTTTGATCCTCATTAGTCTCAATAATTTCAGGTAAAAAATCCTAGCAAAATATTTCAAATTAGTTCTCATGCTGGCTGGTCATGCTGTATTCTTGGAAACCCACCCCCCTACAAGGCAGCTGGCCCCTGGGGGATAACCATCCTCCCAAACAATAGGGAAGGATTGGAGATTGCAGAGCCCATACCACACAGCAAGCACACTGGCTGTAATTGCCACAACAACCATGTTACTGGTCATCACAGCCTCATCTTCTTGTGATGACAATCTTTTATTCTCCTGTATCATCAATTTTGTGGCCTGTTGTCATGTAGTAGCAACTCTTTCCTTATGATTTTGGGTGCTACAAGAATGAAAATGGTAAGAAATTATGTTTATCCATTTTCTTGTTTTTTTACCTAGCTGACTGCATCATATAAAAATGCATATTATTAGGTTTCTCATATCCTTTCATCTTCTTTTCTTTTATCATTATCTCTAGCAGAAAAATCCTTCAGCAAATAAAAATGAATTACCAAGCAATGAAGCATCTCATGGAGTATACTGGAAGACTATATCCGCATGATCTTGGACTTCAAGCTAAGGACTAGAGGGGGGACAAATAAAAATCAGTAGAGCACGAGTTAAATGAAGTCAAGAAGGTTCATAGCAACATGACATGACTATGATCTGGACTCACTATTTGAAGGCCATGTAACAATTCAAAGGTGACATACACAAAGGAGTTGACATCTTTCATGAAACATTATCTCCAATTATTTGAAAGGATGTACTGGTTGACAGTGAGGGAAACCTCTTTAACATGCCTTCAGCCAAAGAAGTTTTGGGAGGCAACAAAAAGAACCAGGTGCAGAGCAATAATCATGACAATGACACAACTGTAGATATGAAACAAGAAGAAGTAGGTGCAGATAAGAAGACTGGTACTGCAGATCCTGATGTTGGGGATAAGAATGAAAGCACCACCACTGTTGGCTACACTCACAATGAAAGTGTTGCTCTTCTAGATGACACACAAGGGGAGAGCAGTCCTCTTCTTGCAATGGTAAACTCCAGGAAGTTGCTGGATGATGAATCAGAAGATCAGAAGAAAGAGGAGAAGAAAAGAAAGATCCAGTGGTGCTGGATGAAGAACACATGCATCTGGACCAGCTGTATTCGGAAGAACTCCATCCACCGTTGGAACTCCCTCCGGACAGATGACGTGGCAAAAATTAAAATATGTACAGTAAATTTGATACTAAAATTATATTTTTGTCAGAATTTCCGAAAGATCGGGTGTTTCCTATCCTAATCCCCCATTTCAGTGTTTTCTCGACCCCCCCCTTCGTAAAAAAACAACCCAGAAACTTGTTTTGCAGGAAACCTCCGCTATTCGTGTAGTAGCACCCTACGTGGTTGGATTAGAAAGATCGTTCGAGGTTTCCTGAAAACAAAAGTCTATTATTTGCGTTTTGGGGGAGGATTTTAGGTTGTTCACAAGTCCGATAGCTCGCGCCAGCCAGCTATTGTCCAGAATCCCGGTACCGTATAGCAGGTACATGGAACTTGTATTTGCACGCCGGGCAAGCCTGAGAGCTCGAGCACGCATATCCAAAAGAAACGACACTATCCTGACCCCATAGTCCTAGGTCCTACTACACGCGCGCGCGACATGAGACCTGACAGTTATTTGGGATTTGACGGGTCGGACCCGTGTTCCAATCATCTCGAAAATAAGCTGAAAACTTGTGCACCAACACAAACAACCACAACAGAAACCAATTCCACACACTTCTTTTCCTGCAAGGAGGAGGAAGACCGAAAGAAAGATGTCAACCCGCAAAAGGACGTTCATATCTACTGCATCTGGCCCTACCAGCAAAAATGATCACGATTTAGCAATTCAGCAACCGAGTAGTCAGCGCCTGCGTTTGGAATCGTCCTCTGCTTTGACGACGACGCCATTGCCATCCAATTTGGATCAAATTGAGGTACAAAGTCTCCGAGCAGAGTTAGAACACGAACGATCACTTCGGGCGTTAGACAAGCGGAGGGCAGAACAACACAAAAAGAGTCTTGAATCTCGGTACAAGCTTGCTGCCGAAGAAGCAGAACAGAACCGAATTGCATTGGATGAATTGCGAGAGGAGACGGATCAACATATTCAACAAGTGCGGGAATCGCGGAATGATGCCCTAATGCAACTGCGTGAATGTCAAATGGCATTGGAACAGGCAGAAGAGGAAGCTCATCTTGGGAGTGAAATGGATATTTACAAGCAAAAGACGAGGATGCTTCAGTCTCATTTGAGAGCTCGAGATGAACAGATTGAGGGACTTCAGGAAAGTTTGAAGGAAGCTCAGGAGCAGCTCAAGGAGAAGACAACGGCTCTTTCAACGCCTACAAAAGCGAGCAAGGATGACGACAGTGAAAAGAATATCGATAGAATCTCACCAGCTCCTACTGCAGTTCTCAAGGAGCTCAATAAGACCCGTATTCAATTGGCAGAATCTGAACGGAAGTATCGACAACTTAATCGAAAGTCTGAAGATTGGCACAATCAATCGAAACTGTATATCGAAGAAAGAGAAAAGGCACGAAAGCACGAAGCCAGGGTCCATCAGCTGGAACTGGAAACTAGAGAATTGGCGAAAAAGTTCGAAGCTGCATGGGCTACACAGAAAAGCTGGGCTGACTTTGGTGTTCATCTTCAAAATGTTTTACAATTAAAGGTCGGAACAAACCGTTCAATCGAGAAGAACGACGGTGCTATCAACGCTGGTCCGTTGGAAATAATTACAGTCCAGCGGGGTTTAGATGAGATGGCAGGACGCACAAAGCTGCTTGAACGCGAGAAGACTGATCTGCAGAGACAACTAGAGACAGCGCAAAAGCGTGCCACGACATTGGAAAAGCAAATTCAAAATGAAACGGAAGCACAATCGCGATCTACTATAACTCAGAAGGAAACAGAATTTCATTTAGAGAAGGCCCAGCGCGATTTAGAAACACTGAGAGCCCAGGAGGGTATTTGGAAACGTGAAGCTGAGAGTCTTAGAAATTTGTTGGAGACATGTGACCAAGTGGGAGGAACAAAACAGCAACTCGCCAAGAGCGACAGCAGGGAACAATCCTCATTCAGTGTCAAGGCATTGGAATCCAGCTTGCAAGCTACACGTGACGAAGTGCGTTTGTTGACCGAAGCGCGTGACCGCCTTTCAGGAGAAAGTGAGAGCAATCGCAACGAATGCAAAGACTTACAAAAGGAGCTCACCCGCGTGACTGAAAAGTTTGGGCAATTGCGCGAAGCTCTCCTCAAGGAAAGAGCCAAGGCGGAAGAGGCCGACATCCGTGCAGCGAAGGCTGAAGCTTTAGCGGGCAAAGGGTCCTTCAATACTGACGAAACACGTGCTTTACATTTACAAAATAACCCATTTACTGAAGCATTGAAGGAGAAATACCAGTCACAAATAGATGCTCTCCAAAAGCGACTGGAAGATGCCGAGAAGGCATCTGGCAACAGCAAAACTCCAGGAGGTACTAGCTTGGTATCGTCATCATCGGCAGTACGACCTGATGTTGATCCACAAAAGCTTCATAAGCGACTCAAAGAATCCTTCAAGGAACAAATCGGACTTTTTCGGGAGGGAGTTTACCTTATGACTGGATATAAGGTGGACATGTTGCCCAACACAGAACGACCGACTTTTCGGGTAAGAAGCATGTATGCTGAACAGGAACAAGACCATTTGTTATTTGTGTGGCCAAAAGCAGCTGGTGATGATGTGGTATCTCTAGATTTAGTTGAAACGGACCAGGCCAAAATACTCTCCGCTACGGATTCATACCAATACATGACAAAATTTAACAGCCTGCCAGCATTTCTGGCAAGTGTACAGCTTAGCCTCTTTGAAAAGCAAACTCTTGTAGGATGATGAGGTAATGCTGCATGCGCACGGATTTGTTTTTTATTAGACAGCATCCTATGATAGATCATTGGTCAATGCTTCACGGCGTGGGGTGCGTTGCTCTTTCACATTGATTATGAATTGGTCGAGACCAAGACAAATCACCTAAGATAGCTATTGTAGACTAAAACTACTGTTATAACGATTATCTTGCTGTTGTACAAAAACCGTTTGAAATATTTTTTTACCGGCATACATAACACTATGAATGATAGTTTCGCCGTGCTCCATCTCTATGTACGTGTGTGCTCCCTGTAGCTGCCCGCTTTGCAGCGCGTTCTGCTCGGATAGCAATTATTTCTTCTGGAGTACGCTTGGGCTTTGGAGTTCGTTTCTTCCGCCATTCTTTCCTTCCACCCTCCTTGGGAACGTTCGAAAGTTCTTTCACATCAGAATTGTCAGAGGGTTCTTTACTCTTTTGAATTTCCAGAAACTCATTACTTTCTGCCAAGGCTGTTAGTTTCGCTACCGCATCTGCGTCTGAACTAGATTCCCAAAGTGCAGCAGAAATTAGATCATGAGTTTTCGGGTTTCGATTGGCCATCAAACATTCAAGAGGTGCAGATTTCTCCGGAACTAAGCGACTTTGAATTAGTGGACGCTCCACCGACATGGATCCGTAAGCTTCCTCAGGTAGGGGCATGTACCTACCAAAGAAGTCAAAATGCCAGGGTAGAAATGTCCAAGTGCGCTTCCGCCCCAAATCATCGTCACCAAAGTGTTCCTTCATGTAGCAAGTCAAAGTTCGATAAATAGCTATACGATCATTCATGTCTGGGTCCCAGTCTTGCCCGTCCCGAAATTCACCAAATATCCACGGCTTGGTAAGCGCTCCTCTCCCAACCATTACGGAGTCTACTCCAGATTCTTCAATTCGTCTCTTCGCTTCATAATGTGTGCTAATATCGCCATTTCCAATGACTGGAACACAAGAGCCCTTTCCATCTTCAACAACTTGTTGAATCAAATCCCAATCGGCTGACTTTTTATACCCCTGCTGTGCTGTTCGTCCATGTATTGTTACAGCTGCTGCCCCTGCCTCGCGAAGTTCTGTCACAACCTTACGAACATTAATGTCGTCACTTCGATAACCCAGCCGTATCTTTACTGTGACTGGTATATTATTTTGGTTCCCTGCCTGCACCAGACCGTTGACCAACTTCCCCAACTTGGGTGGGGACAAAAGCAAGGCAGATCCCAGTCCTCGTCTCGTTGCCTCATGGATGGGACACCCACAATTCAAGTCAACAAAGTCTGCACCACTCTCCGCTGCTAATGCTATTGCCTTGGAACCTTCCTCGATTTTGTTTGTAGCGATTTGTACTCCGAAGACCTGCTCGTTCGGAGCACGGCGTAATCTAGCACGTTCGATAGGTTCACCTCGAAGCAAATAACGAGAATAAACCATTTCACTCATTGAAACTTGCATGCCAAAATCAGCACAAAGACGACGAAACGGTAAATTACCTCCCTTGGTCAATGGTGCCAAAATCATTTGTCCAGCAATTTTTTGAGACAGATTCTCGCCTGTAGAAACAGAGGAGGAATCTCTGAGCGTTGTATATGTGCTGGTAACACGAGCGCTAGTAGTCATAACCCTCCTCATTATTGGAGTCGAAAAAGCAGTAGTAGTTGCTAGTTGAGCCGTCAAAGTCAGCCATACAATTTGAGCAGCAGTAATGCTTGGCCCAATCTTGTGCATTATTTTGACCGTAATTTTTATCTCTGCTCTTGTTGCTCTTGTCGTCTCTCGTGCAGCCTACGAATTTTCTACGAATAGCACGTTCCAACCGAAACCCACAACAATTTATGGTCGCTTTGTATGAAGATCTGAAAACTGAAAAATGAGAGAACCAGGCGAATGAATCAATTGTGAGTTGTAAGGCATTGTCTCATTTTTCACGTCGTTGCTGTGGTGTTTGCAACACTACGTCGTAACGGTACCGGTAGTGCTCACTTTTTTCACAATTTTTTCTTTGATGGGTGCTGATTGATTTCTTTGGGTGACGCCCAAGGGGAATTGCCTGACCGGCGTCAAGGATTTTTTTTCTGTCTTGGGAACTGTCGCTAGTACGAGCTCGTACATGAAAGTTGAATATGTAAATATATGTTAATACAGTACCTGTACCCAGGTAGTCTACGTATGAATTATCCTTTCTACGTAGGACCTACTTCTTGTCTAACTTTTAATACCAGGTACGGTCACAAGTCGGTGGAAGTACTCATAACAAAATACAAAAGGAAAAAAATATTCCTAGTTTTGAAAAGAAACAAAGGGATCCTAGCTTCACCGTGAGATAAGTGTTTGAGTTTTAATGAATTAGCACAATGTGTCAACATGCCACACCCTCCCTTCTTCAGTCAAGGTCCTCTGTTTTGATAAAGGCTTCATCCAAAATTTGGTCTGGAACAGATTCCATGGCTTTACGAATAATGTATCCTGGTCCACAGTTACGAACTTCCATGTTCTGACCCAGACGATCACAAGCCTTTCGGAACGCTCTTGACTTAGGCATGTTATAAAATATGCCTTGAACTGGTTTTAATGATCGACCTATAATCCTTGAATTGATTTTGACAGCATTTTTTGACTTGGACTTTGTTTTTGGAGGAACCTTAACGAACAAATTCATTGGGTCTTTTTCATAACCATCATTCACAAGCTCATCATCACTGGTAGTGCACTTCATACTGCCCCCATTCCTCCCATTGCTGCTGCAACAATGGTTGTACATTGGAGCACATATATAGCAATAGTCTTGGTCATGTACTACACGAGGAGGTGGGTATTCATATGTTATCCGATCATCACTGTCACAACACCGTCGGGGATACGTTTGTTCAAGATAGATGCAATATTTTTCCAACACATCACGTCGTGTTTGACATGGATTTGTAGCATCACCATAATAATATCGATCTACGTCCCAAAACATGGCAGGATTATCCATGGCAGCACGTCCCAACATGACACCTCGTAAATTAGGCGGAGACCGTATCGGTGGAGCTGTACATGACCCATTCGTTGCTCGTATAGCTGTTGTGGTAGTGCTACTGTCCGAGTTGTCGTTGTTGGGGTGACAACAAACATGACATGGTACTGAATGGCATTCTTGTTGTTGTTCATGGCTCACTTCAGGATTAGCATTATTCTCTCTACTATCTGTATTGTTACATGAATCGTTTTTGATAGTATCAGATGCCATTGTTCTTGTAGATAGTACTTTCCCATAGGCAATGAGTTTAGCATCCTTTAACGAATGTATACCACCATTAATCCAAAACTCACAATCTGGAAATAGTCGACATAATTCATAAACACGAGGGTAATTCAAGGGTGGTACACTACGGTTTTGCCTTGCATTCAAGATCCCCCCCAAGACACATTTACGAGCATGCATGTGAAACTTCTTACAGATGGGTGACAATTTACGGATAAATCCCGCAATAAAATCTAAATCATCCCAATTATCTACACCCACTCTCGTTTTAATTGATATTGGTACTGGCCCTGCTAGCGGTGTTGTTGTTCTTGTTGATTCTTCTAATGATTGTGAATGGTATAATGATGTACTACAATCCTGTCTCCTCCTCCTATCTTTTGCTGCTTGGCGTGTGACAACATCCTTGGATTGTTGTCTCATAGATGATATAATTTGTACTACCAAATCAATCTTGGTTAACAATACAGCACCAAATTCACGTTCACCACTGACTCGTTCACTAGGACAATCTATATTTAAATTGATTTCATCATACTTGTATCGTTCAATGGCAATGGAAGTGGCTTGGCCACAAAGTTTGGGACAGTTACCACCAATTTGACATACAATTGGATGTGTATTATCATCATATCCCAAATGTTCTTCCAAATTGGTGGAATGTGCTACAGTATCATCTACAACCATTTCCGTCCAAAGTACACTCTTTCGAGACAAGATACGAAATAATTGTCGAAATTCACGAGTGGAATAATTTAACATGGGAGCAATATGAAGCGTTTTTCTCGTATTTGTTGATTGTTCATCCTCTATTACTGATGGCTCAGGCAAAGGAGGAGTAGAAGACAGTTGTTGTTGCTGGTTTGCTCCGACGTTACTTATAGTACTCTCGTCATCGACTTTACACATTGGAAGCTGAGGCAAGGCTTCCTCAACTTGACAAGAAATACTTTTCGCCGTGGTTGTATGGGCAGTTGGAGGGGTCATGATTATTTTTCTATGGTTGTCACAATACCATTGTAGTTGTCAGATCACCGGAAGGTATTTTTTGTCAACCAGATTACAGTAATAATAAGTCATCTTTTTCTAAAAAAGTTTGTTGTGTGTGTTTTTCTCCCTCCGCACACGGACGGCGAATGGTCTACGACTCATTCTACTAACTCTCTAGAGAGTCCTTCTAGAGAGCTATGTACCTGGTACCGTAGGCAAGACATAATTTGTTTATAAAATAGGTTTTGAGCCCCATAATTCAAAAAACAGTACTGTAATCCTAAAACCCTAAAAAAAAGAACAAATTTTGGTACAAGCAATCAAAAGATGTTTGTTGTGGACAAGGAAAAAACAAACAAAAAAACAAAAACCGTCTTGGTGGTGCTATAGCGCTTTCTTGCAGACAGGCAGTCTCTCTCTAGCTACTAGGGAAGACCAAGTTTGACAATGTTCCGCTCTAGTTAGTAGGACTGCTTTTTCTGACTTGAAGACACAATACCATGGTGCATAATATAGGACTGGGTTGTATTGTATTCCGGAGAAAGATTCTTTTTTTTGGTTATTATTTTAAAAAACAATTTTTCTTGTTTACCAAGTTCACAAAACTACGGAGAAAAGACTTTTGTATACCGAACGTCTATTAGCTAGTATAGAACTATAGTAGTTGGCTGCTGACGTGAGTATA
>WKLE02000815.1:0-14177 GCA_014885115.2 Asterionellopsis glacialis | reverse complement strand
GTACCAGATACACATGTTTCCCGCCAAAATAAGCAAACACAAAAGTGTGGTGCTGTTTTTTTTAAGAGTCATTACTAGCGTTAGGGTTACTTTACAAACTGACTCACTCTCTATTCCAAAACAAAAAATCGAAAATCAGAGAAATTTTGTCATGATTTCATCGGCATTATGGCACAAAACGCACACAGATAGAGAGGCCTTCTGTGTTTTTCGTGTTCGTAGTGAATGTCAATGATAGTAGACCACCTCCTTGTCATTCCTTTCGGCTATTACCAACGACAAAAACCACGTGAGAATGGAAATACGCCATACTAGATAAAACACAACGTAAAAGATTACTATATAAAGGAAAATACTGTTATTTCACTTGACATCTCACACAACACAGCACAAAAACAACCATTACCATTTTAAGTATGCTTCGATATTATTGTTGTACATGCACAACAAAACGTTCCAATTCTAATATACGACAAGGACGACTGTTTGAAATAGTTGCACAAAAATACTTCAAGACGACAAACCAACTAGAGCAAGAAAAAATAAAAAATCTACGGCGATTTTTTACTTCTTATGATTCTAGCATCTCCCCTCCACAACTCTCATCTACATTAGTATGTCTACAACAACAACAACAACCGCCACCATTATTATCGTGGTGTTCTACTACTGTAACAAAAAGTTATCTAAACACAGCTAAACATAACAATTATTACAAGAATACTAAATCAACAAGATTTATTCATCACGATGCATCTTCTAATTTGAAAGATCATGATCAAAAGGATGGCAAAGAAATAGCGCAACAACAAGAACAACAACAAGAAGAGGAAGAATTGTCTCTTGTTACCAGAACCATACTCAATACACCACTTGGAACATTAAAACCCTTACAAATTAAAAATGGTATTCATGCTGTTCAAAATTGGATAAACTTACCACCAGAACAAAGCGACACTTATAGTATAACGTACAATTTACATTTTGCATATTTAGTACTGGAACGTCTTGTGACGGAACATGCTACTCAAACCTATGCCATCAAACGATATACAACAACCATACATGAATTGAATATACTCTTGTTCGATACCTTACTTTCGAATAGTAGTAGTGGATCTCCCATGATGTTATTGAAATATGCCGAACAAACATTATTTCGTATAGTATCTTGGCATTTTACCAATAACAAGAAGGATACCAAGTACAAAACGTTTCATACTAATTCTAAAAATATACTACCACCACCCAAGCCTGAAGATTTACCAAATCTTATTACACATTGGTTAAATTCAAATAAAGAGGATGGTATTCTGCATGCTTGTAATTTATTATTACGATCCACAACAACAGGCTACATGAGGACTCCGAGTAGTAGTGTACCTTTTTCTACCCTGGAAGAACATGGTGATACCACGAAAAACAACAACGATTTTTGGATATCCCCCGATTTGCTTATTCCATTATTTCATCAAGTGCACCATGACATGATGGTTATGACAAACAACACTACCACCACCACCACCACTAGTAGTAGTAGTAGTGATGACAAGAATGCGAGTCTACAAAGCACTTTACAAAGTCTAACAGAACGAATGGAACAACTATATAGTGAGTATGGATGGGAAGGAATTCAACCCATCCCTCCAGACATCAAGAAATCCACCAACAAGCATGCAACTACATCTACTGAAGAATTATTATCTAGTGTTGAAAACCAAAAAGAAGCAAAAAGAACAAGTACTACTACTATGAATGATGAAAAGGTGGAAGGAAACCATAGACTATCCTCTTTTGAATTAGAAACTCTTCAAGTACGTTTTGTGGATTTCTTACAAGATGCAACGGTAAAGGATGTTGAAAAGGTTGAAGAATTTGTCAAACGAATCATCATGGCCGCCGGTGGAAGTAACAACTCTTCACCACAAGAAGAACAACAACATACACTGCTACAGTATGAAACATATCATGGTCTGGTGAATTATTTTATTCGTGTAGGTGATCCCAAGATGGCATCCCACTGGTTGCAACAAATGATGGATCAAAAAGAAGTCATCACACCTCAACATTCAAGGGATTTGCCGTTATTGGATACCTTTTTACAGTTGTTACAGCTATGGTCACAAAGCAGCAACAGTATCAAGGAAGCTCCATGGAGAGCTCAAGAGTTGTTTCGACAGATGGAAGAATTAGAAAATCTCGGTGTCTTTATGTTGACAACGCATGCCTATAACGTATTAGCAGAAACATGGGCTAATAGTACTCAAGTTTCCGCAGCACAAAAAATTCGTGATATCTTTTTACGCATGGTAGAATCTGGTACAAAAGACCCAAAGAAACTACCAAACCTTACAACATTTGATATCATGTCTCGCACAGGACCTCCAAAAGGTGGTGGTGGCAGTAGTAGTAGTGCAGTGGTTAACAAAGTTACAGAAGCAACATGTCTTCTTTTGGATCATCATCAACAACAAAATAAAAACAACGTACAAGATGATGATAATATACAAAGTCTGTTATTGAAAGTGATTCAGTATTTATCACAAGCAGGTACAAGGGGACCATCCATTGACAAATTAATTCTTTACGCCATCAATAAACACGTACCACTGAATACAAATATTTGTGAGTCAGTAATCCATGCTCATGTAATAGAACGACAACCAATGTCAGCCTTGGATGCAATACTATACTTTGAGAATATGGAGAAAAAGGATGATTCGAAAATCCTTTCATTCGACTGCTACAAGGATGCTATGTTTTCTCTTGTAGCGAATGGTAAAAAGGGTAGTTTTGATAAGGAGAAACGCTTCATGTCTCATATAGTTGATCGTGCGATCAAGAAGGATTTATCAGGACCACCGACCCCATCATCTGACTTTACCAACTTTTTAGAGAAGGTTCTCTTTAAAATGATGTCACAACGGCGTAGTTTCGATGCTGACAAGATGTTGAAATTACTTGAAGATAAACTTTTGCCACAAGTCGACGGTAATAGCCATGTCTTATCCGTCGCCTGTTTCAACGCTATCATTCGTTCATACACGCAAGCAAACAACCTTGATCGAACAGAGGAAACCTTTGGTCGACTTTTGAATCACTACCGAGCAGGCCATTCACATCTGATGCCCAATACGGCAAGTTTTAGTATGTACTTGTCGCTTCTATCCAAGAGGAAGGATATAAAAGATGCCGCCATGAAAGCGGAGCAGATTCTCAACGAAATGATCGAACTCCATCAATCATCTAGTCGAGATGAATGCAAACCAGATGAAGGGATCTTCAATTCTGTGTTAATATCATGGAATCAACATGGTGGCAAGATCTCTGTTACTCATTCCTTAGCAATCTTGGATCAGATGGAGGAATTAGGTATCCCTCCTGATACATTTTCCTTCAATACTGTAATGAGAACAATTGTACGAAACGACCACAACAATGCATATAGAAAGGTAATGGAGCTGAAGGATCGCATGACTTCGCTAGGTCTTGAACCAAACTTGAATACACTTGGCATTATTTTGAATGCATGCGCTGCAGCAAACTCATCGGATTATCAGTCAGCACTCACCACGACGCTTTACGTATTTGGCAAGATACGTGACCATGGAGCTAATATAGTGACGTACACAACGTTGATCAAGGCATTTCGTAATCTCCTCCGAAGCAGCAGCAGTGAAAGGCGAGACAAAGTTGTTGGATCAGCTTTCAAGATGTGCTGTGTTGATGGTTTCTTTAGCGTTGACTTGGAAAAACAGTTTCGACAATTGCTAAGTGATGAAGCTTGGGCAGAATTATACACAAAACCAGTAAGCAGGTATGGATCTGTACCAATCGAATGGCGTCGGAATTTAAAAAAGAATTAGAGAAGTATGGTGTTTATCAAATGTAGAATACGTTATTGTCTATCAAATAAAAAATATAACCCATTTTATTGGTTGCAAATTTTGTACACGGCAAATGCTCATTCAGATGTTCAATATACTACAACACGAAAGATGCAAAGTCATCAATGCCAACTGGTGTACGGAAGTCATCAACAAGTCTACACACACCATAATTACTCCTTAGGATTTCCCGAAAGAACTTTATAGTTGCTTATTTCTTGCTGGATTTTTGCAGCTACGCCAGAAGCCATCTTTTTGGCTGCGTTGGAGACATCCTTGCCAAAGAACCCCCCATCTTCAACACAACAGATCTGTTTCGCCATTGCCCAATTTCCAGATTCCCTTGCATATAGGCAAAAATCTGTTGTTAACATGGGCTTTCCCATTCCTATTGACCTACCTAATTTGCTACCGTCAGACATGAGGACGACTCTGACAGTGAGAACTACATCTGCCTTTTCAGAATCTTGAGTATACACTTTTTGAAGAATGTGCTCTACCTCCCACGCAACATCTTCTGCAAGAATTCTACGTTTCACTTGCTTTTGGTCCTTTTCACGAGCAAGTGCTATTTGAACACTCACACCAATGTCATCTATATTCAAATCTTTCAATGCAGTCCAATTCGGTTCGAGATGATTATCCACCTTTACCCCCCCCTCTTCTCTCAGCTGTTCAAAAGCCTTTTCGACTTCTGGTGGTTCTTGCACAGGTATATGATGTCCGACTTTAGTCATGGTCACTTGTATTAGTCAGGATGTTGTTTTCTTGTTTCTTCTTTTCTTTTCTTGCTGACAAGATTTGACTTTATTCTTTTGATTCTTGTGTCACGAGAACACGATCAGATACAATAGGACAATGATGTGTATTTTTTTAGGGTTCTCATTATTTCCCCGTAAACATTGTCTTTTCCTTTTCTTTTTATTTCGCGGAATTTGATTGGTTTTTATTTTTAATCCCGTGTATTTTGGGTACGTACCCTCTACTGAAAGTAGTTTCGAGATGTTTCCGCATCTGTTGTGCTGTTCCGTCGTACCAGGTATGATACCTGGTACATGGGGCGTACCAAGTTGGCGTTCGGGGAATATTTTATCTCTATCCCTAGTCTTCTGCATGTAGCTCTGCTGTCGGAAGTTCGGAACACCTCGGATCCAAGGCGACTTTGTCCGAAATGTGCAAGTTGACAAATCCTATAAGTTTCATAACTCACGGTTGAAGCTCCTCAGAGCATAACGTTTCTTCGAAGGCACCATGAGAGATTGGAAGCCAAACGAACACAACCCTGGGAAAATAAATCAGAAAGCAGTATTTTTTTTAAAAAAAGATATATATATATGATTGAAAACGATTCCATTGGAATAGTATTAGCACTCTACTGTTTTCCATTTTAAATTGGACTTGACCCTGAATAGAATTAGCGTAACACCATCTCTTTACAGATGAAAAAAACTCTCTCTAGAAAGTGCTACTACGACATTTGGCATGTCTCGACGGAGGATATCAATTGTTCTCGAATTTCATCAAATTCCTTTGAAACGCTCTCTAACCAGGCTTTCCTTTCTTTGTTGGGTTCAAGATAACTTGTGGAAAGAGCAATGGATGATATCATTTGTGTTGCCAAATATTGTAACCCCACAAATCTCATATCAAATGTACCATGGGGAAACAACATATCAAGTTTCCCCGCCTTGACAGATAGTTGTTCCATGGTATCCAGTAATTTTAATTTTGGTGGTGTTTCGAGTAATGTAGGTTCAAGTTTGCGAAGGTCCTTTAATTCTGTTTTGAATGTACTGGCTGTTTTAGCGACCAATGACATTAAGCGTTCCAATTCTTGGGACGGTGCACGAAAGGTACCCTTGCGAAAAAGAATTAAATCTTTCATTTGTGAACCATTCTCAAGATTATTTCCAAGCATCTTGTAGCCCAAGAGAAGTTCTTGATGTGGATCTGTCCTTTGTAAACCAAGATTACTAATTTGTTGTTGCTGATACGCTAGGTAAATCCCACCAAGGACAATCACGATCGCAGTCAGAAATGACCATGGCCCTCCCACGGTACCACAACTAGCAGTATCGTTGTTGGTATTATGGGTGTCACTCGTCATACTTTTTTGATACAAGGTATTGAATTTATAGAGAGTTTACTCTACAGAAAGCTCCTTTTATTTTGCTTGTCAATGTGTCATGTGCGACTGGAAGATTTTTGTGTGGATTGTCTTTCTGTTATTGGTTGCTCTCGTTCGAGGAGTTTCAAGTTGTTTTGTTTCGGTATCTGTGTCCGTGTATCGCTCTATCCTCCCCCTCTCGAATAACAAGATTTTTTTCTCACGAAAAGGATCTCACGTTATTCGCTTGGTGTGTCTCGTGTCAGGCACACAAGCAATCTCTTGATCTTCCGATGAAGGAGACACGACAGGCGTCTAAGGAATATTGATCAAGGCTAAGGATAATATGTTTTACAGGTTACTGAAATATTTTGGCTTGTAACTTTATTACCATAAGCTACGTAGCGCTAGTTTCATTTGACTGCTTGCCCGTGCCTGTAAACTACTTACTAAATACTAGCAAACGCAACAACAGGCTCGTTCTTTAGAGCCGCTCGTCGACCGACAAGAGAGCTCTTGTACTTACAACACCAAATTATCAAGTTTTCGTGTTTCCTTGTCTACCCTGATAATACGATATCCAAGCGACCACCACCATGTTCATCCCTAAAGCCAGCCGTATTGCTACCTTCTCCTACCTTTTCAAGGAGGGCGTTTGCGTCGTCAAGAAGGACACCGTTTCTCCTACTCACCCTCACATTGAGGGTCCCTCTAACCTTGAGGTTATGATGCTCATGAAGTCCTTGGAATCTCGTGGCTTTGTCCGTGTCACCTTCTCTTGGCAATACAACTACTGCTACTTGACTGCCGAGGGTATTGAATACCTCCGTGAATACCTTGGATTACCTGCCGAGATTGTTCCTGCCACACACAAGAAGGCTGTCTCTCGTCCTGAAGGAAGAGACCGCGAGGAAGACCGTGGTGACCGTGCCCCTGCCTTCCGTGGAGACCGTGAATACCGTGGACGTGAAGGAGGATTCGGACGTGGTGGTGGACTTTAAAATGTAAAAAGAGAAAAAACAATAAAAGAAACCCACACACGGACGAACACAAAAGGAAAGAGAAACATGGGTGCTTATTTCTTGATGGCTTTGGGAGATGATTTTTTTTTTAGATTTTTTGTGCTACTAATTTAATTATTTAATAGAGTCGTCTGTATAGTCCAAACTGCTCATATCATGTACCATAATTTCAAAACCTTTACAAATGATTGGTTCGTCTTATTGATACCAACACCGGTTGATTTTTTTTATATTCGTGAAAAAGTTAAGATTGTCCTCCATTGTAGGAACCCAACCCTGTTGTTATTTTTTACACGGTTGAAGGAAAACCATAAATGTTAATCACGTGTTCAAATCTTAAAATAATACTCCATGAAATTTGTGACAAGACATTGAGATAAAGGTTGACTTTAACATTTTACTTGTTCAAAATTTTCATTGAACGTTGTACGAACATGTCAAAATTTGTGAGTACTGTAACATTTGTTTAAACTTAAAATTTACTACAAACTTTTGCTTTCCTACCTTTTATCTGGATAAATAAATGGGTTGAAGATTAAAAAAGTAGAATATAAAGTGAAAGATTCGTGCTGACAAATATTGCAAGAAGAAAACTACTTTTTTTCATTCTCCTTGGCAACCTCCACGTATCATTGTGTCTCGTTTGATGTAGCTGGCAAAAGGTCTTTCAAAATAATAATTTGCCCTACAAGTGCCAGACATTGTACACACACACAAAAGATTTCAGCTTTTGTTTCCAAATACTCTTGTCTTTCGAATGTGTATATTATTGTCATTTTCTTTTTACTCCATACCAAAATTCCGTTTGGGGGTAGTGTGGAGAGATAGCAAAAGGTGGTATGCTTTTTTTTTTACTGTTGCGCTTTTGCTGACGCATGACGTACAGAACCAAAACACTCCTTCACAAGAACAAATTCGGCTTGACATGATTTACGTTGTAAATTGCCAGTGTTATGTTCTTCAATGACACATTCAGCATAGGCTTTCATATGTTCTGGACATGATTGTTTCATTTGAGCAAAGATTTGTGTCATTCGGTTAGGTTGACGAATACCACGTCGAGCAATATTGCTGCCAGTGCCTACTGTAGAAGGAGTCATTGTCGTTGCGTCCAAGAGAAACGAGAAGAAGAGATGATGCAACTGATTCCTCTTTTTTTTAAAAAAATAACATACAACATACCGTGTTAGTCGGACGAGTCGTCCGCACCACGTATCTCTCCCTTGTGTTTTCTCCATTATTGGAGATTCCAGAATTTCACGGTTTCGAGAAAACATGAGGTTCGGTCATGGTCATTACTTGAAAATGAGACATGAAAACAAGCAAGAACGATAACACATCATCGCATTGTCACAACACTACCTCCAAGATATTTTACATTGACAATTCTTCCTACTTCAGATTGCAGTGCTGTACTATGAATTATGAAAACAAGGCGTTTTGGATAGTAGCATGCATTCTTTATGTTGGCACCGGAATCCTCCAACCGATTCTTATTGATTCACTTCGAATGACTTCTTGTCTTGGCCGAAAATGGTTGCTTCTACCTACCTTGGCCAACACAATGGGTATGGCTTCTTGCGGTGTTCTTTCCAATAAAAATGATATCCAACAACTTAAAAAATCACTTCAACAAGGTGACTTTCGGAAGAAGTTACTCATGACAGCCTCCGTTGACTTGATCAGTGGTATGATGTTAACTGGAGGGCTATTAATGACAGGTGGAGCTGTCTTTGTTGTTTTGTACAACAGTTGCCCTGCATGGACGGCACTCTTATCTAGAGTATTTCTAAATAGAAAGATGTCACCACTTCAAATATTTGGAGTTACTTTAGTTTGCATAGGGCTTATAGTGAATGTAGCAGGATCTCATCGACAATTAACAAACGATAATGATCACGGCAGTGACTCCTCTTCTCCTTCCAAAAGTAGTATGACGACTGTACTTATCGGATCTATAGTTGTTTTAATCGGGTGCGTTTTACATTCTGCATTCTTTGTAATGTCCGAAATTTCATTACAAGGCAGTCGATTATCAACAACAGCAACAATGGTACCAAAATCAACGTCACAAGCGACTCCATCTACCAATACGGAATCCAAAGTATCAGCACCATTATGGTCATGCTGCCTCGGCACTATCGAAGCTACGTGCATGGCGCTCTGGGTATGCGCGGGAGTTCAATCAGGAGGCTTTCACGCCCTAGATAGCCATGATTCAAGTATCGGATCCCAATGCTCCCTCACCGATTTTAGCAAAGGATTTTCCATGTTGTTACTTGTAGATGCGATTCACGCCGGTGCATTCTTTTCTTTATTGAAGGAAATTGGATCTGTTGGTTCAGCCTTGCTCAAGGGCATGCAAACAGTTGCGGTTGTTACACTTTCAGCCATGTTCTTTTGCCATGTCGAAACTGCTCAGTGTATGACATTCATCAAAGCTTCTAGTATTGCTCTAGTCCTGTCTGGTACTACCAGTTACGCAATTGGTAGCCACAAAAACAAGGCGCAAGATACCAAGAAAAAAGACCAACAACTTTTGTCAGACATGGAATCTTTGTTGTCGTCGTAATAAAAAAATAAGTTACGTCGTTATACACCATGTAGTATACACATCATTATTATACTTTATAAAATAGCCAGTTCTCAAACATTGCAACTTGTCACTTTTAAACCTCCATGCTACAATTAAGGGCAGAATGTGATTGTTTTTTTGTCGAAGCTAGCTAGATCTCGGCAGTCTCAATATTGCCAAAATTATTTTCCTTACAAGATCCCAGTATAGCCTGCAACACCATAATCACAAAGTACAGTATAAACACAAAGATAATTTAGTTACATACGATGGTTAACAGCATGATACGACGCTGAACGAGCGGCAACTTACCGTAGAAAACTTGTCAAATAGTAAAGAGGTATCATTAGCACCAGATGTCATCATTCTTAGTGCACAGTCCCACCTTACTCGAACCATTTGTTCGTCGACATTACCAATGGTAGACCGTATTTTATCTCTCTGTGAAAAGCTCAAAGCTTGTTCTAATTCAGCCATACTTGACGCAGACATATCTTCACTTGAGCATTCATACAGAGTCGAAAGGTGACCATGAAAAATATGATTCTGAAGAAGTTCCATTGGGTTGGCATCAGGGTTATTGTACATACTGTCAAAATTAGCAAACGCTTTCATAAATTGTTCATGGTTGGCAGACTCCTTGGTCAAAGCAAAATGTTCTTCGAGCGGTTTCACATTCGATACATCATCGTCAATATCCGTATCATTTTCGGTATCACCCTGGCTTGGTGGGTCAGAAGAGGGTTCTGGACTTCTGGTTATCTCTTGCTGTTCACCTTGCCATTTTGGCATCTGTTTTTCATTAGTATTTCTATCATTATATGTCACAGACACACCGCCCTCTTCTTCGATAAGAATATTGCTTCGGATGTTTCGTCTTCCCTTGTCATCGTGAAAGCTTTCATCGATTGATTCATAACGTGTGCCAAAAGATGATTCCCAATCTTTACTTGCTATTGGTGTTTCATCACCTGTGACCAATCCCGAATCACTGTCAATTGCATATGATGTTGGTATTACTAAGTTTTCAAAGCTTGCAGTTGACCCTGTGCCATCACTCTTCGTGGTTGATAGGGACACTCCATCTAGCAAAGCTTCCTTCTTTGAACGTAGCGGAATTGTCAATTTCCTCATGAGATTCAAGAGTTTGGAGGGACCTTTCAATGCCTTTGGCTTCATGTTTTTCAAATCAGAACAATTTATCAAGTGCGGCGTAAGAATTGGTTTGCATATCCTACATGCAAAGAGATCGAATATGGACAAGGTATTGTCCAGTCAGGTGTTGTATTTTTCGGAAGTGAGATAATTATTGTTCTTTGCGTTGCTCCGTAAATTCGATTTTCATGAAGCATCGCTGATTTTTCAATTTTTCTGAGCGAAAGAAACCTAACGCATTCTTATTTTTTGATAGTGGACATAATTATATACAAACACATTCATGAGAAGCGATATACTCGTCATGTGTATCGTCATATCTACAAAGGATCTACAGATTTTCCAAGTTTTGGCGTAACGTTCTGGCATTGCTGGCTCGCGGACAGAAAAACTTGATTTTTCGGGTTCAGTCGACTGGATCGACTTTTTTTATGACAAAGCTAATTACGCTAAAATCCATGATCAGAACTAAAACAGACCGGCTTCGGGTTCAGTCGTGTCTGTCTCAAGGAGGTAGGAGCGTTCCACACATCTTCATTAGTAGCATGTATTTTTAATTGATCTGTATAATAAGAACAATGCTCCCAGCTACACACACAGGTGGGGGTGCTCATCTTTTGCTTCTTACTTGGAGGCATAATCAAGGAGAGTAGCTTTGAGAACTACTATCATCAATATGGTTATGAAGAACTGTGTTCCAGGGAAGTTGTTTTCGGAATGAGAAAGAGAAAAACCCAGGAACTTGAATATACGTAAATTTTACATGGTGGGAGCTCTGATACTGATGCTACCACAGAGCCATTTCTAAAAGGTGTATGATGTCTGTCCAAATTTCTACAGCTGGGTTCTACAGAGTTTAGCCTCCTGTTGGGGCTGTAGGAAAATAAGAATGTCATGTATTATTCATGACCATGTTAAAATTTAAAATTTGATTATGGAAAAATCAAAAAATCCTTTCTTGAATCTGCTAATTTACAATTCATTCGTACATATATATAAAAGGTTATTTCAGCTGAGGTATTAGGGGTGGCAGGGCTGCAGGAAAATATGGATGTCATGTATTTTTCAAAATTCATAACCATGTAAAAATTTCAATTTGAACCATGATGAATTGCTGCAAGCTTCTTCATTATGTTGCATAGTAATTGGTACAGGGGTCATCAGAGTTGTTTACTAACCCCATTTTTTTGGTAAAGTACCTGTGAAGCTGAACACTACTTAAAAAAAAATTTGTTGTGAATAAGGCCTGTCTAAATGAGTTGTTCTAGGATTAGGTGAACCAACTTGTGACATTTGGTCTATAGACTCCACATAGATCCAAAATTCAGATTTTTAAATTATGAACATATTCATGAATAAATAATGTTATATACTTCAAAAAATTGTAATATATGTATTCATATTACAATACTTTCATACTACTGAAATATACACCCAGTATATATACATATGTGAATATGTTATATTATGGCACAGCCAACTTGTATATTGGAATTGAATACAATGATGACCTCACCAGTGCACTTTTTGGCATTGCAGGCTCACCCAACTGACAAAAATTGGCTGTTGCACCCAGATCTCTTCCCATCAATCTTGCAAAATGGTGCTGTTTGCTGTACCGATTTCTTGACACACAGCTATTTTAAACTAGCAACCACCAGTATAGTTCCATGCAGAAGCTCCTTGTGCATGGAACCGTACAGGTGGTTGTTAGTTAAAAATGGCTGGTTGTTGAGAAATTGGTACTGTAAAATGGTACATCCTTCCATCCTCACAAAAAAAACAGGTAAAATTACTAGCTTTGATTAGTTTGATTTAAAAAAAGTTCTTTGTCACAGTCCAGTACTGGACTGGTCCACCTAATCCTGGAACCACTCAAATTCAAGTTGGTAAAATACATGATTTGCTAGATTTAATATGGAAATCTTGTTTTCCCTACATCAACTTTTCAACAAATTTCCATACCAAAAAGACATATAATTACACATATAATAGACTAATTTACTAATTTTACAGTATTTCTACATTCACCATATTAGGAAACATCACTGTCTGTATTAGATCACTGTTATTATACACCACAACCTAATTACAGGCTGTCATGATCTCTCCAAAAGTCCTTGTTCTGTTCTGGTCCCCTTTACTCAACAACAAAACATAACACCCCATAGTTATTACAAGATATTGATTGATTGTTGGGTTATGATGGTTTTGACCACTTTCACTCTAGCAGCAACAATAAATAGTAGAAGAGAAAGAACAAGAACAAAGAGATGGGAAAAAGACAATACACAAGCAAATGCCATGCTTGTTCATGATATGTTTTGTCATTTGTCATCATCAATTGTAAGGGTTGTCAATTGTAGTACTCAACAGTCAAATATCTTAATGTTGTTTTAAATGTTCATTGATGAGTGTGATGTGGTGCTGAATGCATTTGCACGTCATGACTAGTCTTGTGAAGGTATGCCATGAGTTTGATGACGTGATGCAAAATTTTTGTGCTGGTGTTTGCCATTGAATTATCACATGATGTGTGTTGGAGGGAATGTTCTGCAGCACAACAAATAGAGCAATTTGATTAGATAAAAAGGATTAAACTCCCTACAGGTTATCAGGTACAGTTCACCTGATTCTTCATTTAGTTTTGAAGTTTGCAATACCAAGGTTTGCGATTTAAAATTAAAATTTTTACATGGTCATGAATTTATGAAATATACATGACATCCATATTTTCCAGCAGCCCCTTAGAATATTGATGAAGCACTACAGAGTGATTTCTCATTTTTGGATTTCTAGAAATCCATAAAAGTTGTGAAATCCATTTAGTATACTATCCCTAATGGTTCCTGAGTTCTACGTGCATATTGGTATATTTTCTACAATGGTATATTTCAATTTCTACAGGTTTGGATTTCTAAAAATCCTTTTTAGAAATCCATATTTAGGACATCTTTAACAGTAGGAGAGTTGTCTACTGTAAAATCTCCACCATCTCTACAGAAGGATTTCTAGAAATTCTAGAAACTCCTAGAAAGTTTAGAAAACTCCAGAAAGTCCTTAAAATTCTACGACAACCAAATTTCAAAAAATATATGATTTCCTAATATCAAATCCTACATTATTTTAAATAAAATTGATGAATCATTAGAGATAGTGCACCTTTTGAATTTCTAAATGGATTGTAAGACTTTTATGAATTTTTCAATGGATTTCAAGACTTTTAAGGATTTCTAGAAATTCTGTAAATCCATTAAAAAAACCTAGAAATCCCCCTGTACAACTTGATAACTTCCCAACTTACCCAAGCATCTGTAGCGGCATACCGCATTTGTTTCCAACTCAAGTCTGACTCTGTGCCCCAATCTGAACATTGCTGTTTCTTGGATATTCTCCCTCCTAGTATCAATGCTGACAATGCATTTAAGCCA
>WKLE02000813.1:0-33077 GCA_014885115.2 Asterionellopsis glacialis | reverse complement strand
GGCTGCTACTTGAGCGTACCGTAAATCCATCAATTTTGAGAAGACCACCACCTTCACAAATCACAACTGGAGTACAGCAACCACGATTTGCTCAGCAAAAATAGGCGGTGTGAAGTAGTCCTACTTCTCATAAAAATTTACAATCCAAACAACAAAACATGGAATTAGATATAATTCTCGACAGAGAAACTCCAGTATATTACGCTGGAGAAATTGTTCGAGGTGAGGTTGTTCTGAATACAATGTCCAAATCTGAAAAATGTAGGTCACTCAATCTCAAGTTTGAAGGATTTTCTCGTTGTCACTGGCACACTGGTTCTGGAAACAAGCGGACAGATTTTGACGGCAAAAAATTATTCCAACATACAGAGCGCACTCTTTGGGGTGACTACTACCAAACCGCGGTACTAGAAGAAGCTGGTGCAGATGCAATCTTTGGTGGTGCACTAGGTGATGGAGTCATGTACATTCCATGTCACGATCACGAAGGAAATGATGGACAGAAACCTATGCATCTTATTGTGAGAGTTCGAAACTACGATTGCTTGAAGGATGACCCTCTAGGAGAAGTAGTTATCGATGCCACTGAGTTGGCTATGAGTGGTGACTGCAAAGTGTACTCATTAAGCCGTAATGGCAAAACAGAAAAAACAGGCGCCACGGTTACGTTGGCTGCTCAGTTTGTCCCTGAAGAGAATCTTATCCCTGAAGATTCGACAATCACATTCAATTCTCCGCCATCGGATGCAGTGTCTTTCACTCCGATGGAAGGAGGTCGAAGACGCAGAGTTGTGCCCCAAGGGGTAAGTCAACAAAAGGGGGTTGCTTCATGTACAAAGAAATCTGGTCAGTGGCTTGTTCTGACCGTGATATCTGCAAATAACCTTCGTAGCGCAGATTGGTGTGTCCAAAATGATGTATATGTACAAGCATATCGTATGCCTGATGATTTATCTTCATTATCACGTACAAAGCGTCTTCCCGGACCCAACAAAAGTGTCATTCTGCCACAAGGAAAGTCTACGTTTCCTTTTGCTTTCCCTCTCCGTTTAGATGCTCCAGGTTCCGCTTATCTCGACGAGGGGGACATTTCATGTATCCACTACCAGCTTAGAGCCAATGTTAAAAAGGCTCTGTGGCGCGACAATGGTATTGTATCGATGATTTGGGTTAAACCGAACCGTCCAATTCCAACGCTCGAACTATTCAAACCTTTTGTACACCATACCATGGATGAGCAAATGTATGGATGCAAGGCATCTTGTATAAAGTGTAACAACATAGGACTTGCTTGTGCTAAACTTTGTCTTGATAGGACTGCATACGCTCCAGGAGAAACGGTCGACTTGTCGGGGTCCTCTATTACAAATGATTCCAACAAGCCCCTTAGGGTGTATGTCACCCTTCGTAAATATGTCTGGCTCCAAACAACTAGATGCTTAAAGGATTTCCATGCAGAAAGAAAGTATTCCCTGAGGGTGTCTAATGAAGCAAATGATACGAAGTTTAAAGCTATATGTGCAGCGGGTGAAACGATCAACTTTTCTTCTCTACCCGAGGGACATCATCTGCGTATCCCAACTATCACACCTTCGTTCTTCGGCACCATGGGATCCTTTGCGAGCATCGGAGAACCTATTCGGTGGACGTATGCAATCGAGTTGTCGGGAAAAGTTATGGGAGGACAGGGCTCGAAGGTGAAAGCCTTCGCACCTATCCTGATCTCCGCAGCATTTCCTTACAAATCTGTACTTGAACAAATACGTGGGCAACCTCCAACATCTCGGAATTATGGACCATGGGACATTGAACAATATTGTTTGACAGGGATTCAACCATGTGATAACTGTCCAGAATTGACAGGCTTCGAAGACTTTTTCGCTTTTGAAGACGATCCATTGTCGCCTATGGATGACAACCTCCTCAACGAGTTTATTGAGATCTTTACTGGGGATACTTCTGCAAATGCAGGTACCCCCGATGAGCCTGAGATCCATTTGGAGCATGCACTTTCAAAGCTCATGGAGAACTTAGACCTCGAAACCGACAAACGAATGACGGTCGGCAAGTGGACCATGAAGCACCCCGCGGCAGCAGCATCACTTACACCGGACCATGTGAGGCGCATATTAGCTAAAGTAACATTTAGTTTTGAGCAGGGTGCTGTTGCTAAGGAAATCGCAGCTGGACCGCTTGGGCGTCAAAAGAAACTCACATGTGCCCATGTTATGAGTGCAATTGAAACTTGTCCATATAAGAAAGCAGAGGTTGCCAGGGCTATGGGTCCGTATGTGAATGATCCACAGAACAAAGATGTACTTTTGGAACAGATTCCTTCTTTCGAACGAGAGACAGTACAAAACTGCTTTCGCATTTGACTTAAAAGATAGGACTTTTACGTATGTCAGTATACATCTGAAAATCTACATGCTCTGATGGCACGGGACCCATCTATGAAGTTTATATATTACATTTTGCATAGGCAAGTTGACCACGTCCAATTCAATCAACATTGTCTATAATATTGGATTACTCTCTTTTGGACTGTATTTTGGGATCCTTTAGTGGTGCATTTAATCTTTATCTCTCTTGTACTAACGAGTTGTTTGTATGTCTACAAATCAATAATCTTTTTAGGAATAATTCGTCTCCCCGACCTTGCATGTCTATGATTATCATTCGTTGTTGTCTTAGCACTCGCACATGATTTCTTAATATTTTCACTTTTCACCTGGGTAGCCAAGATGTCACGAACAATATCTTTTTCCGGGGCAACCCATTTCACCCAACTATTTGGTTTCATGGTACCACTATTGTCACCATTGCTATTGCCGTTGATGTTGCTATCATCACCAGGAACTTCTTTATTGCCATTGCTGTTTGCTGTAGCAGTGGCGGCAGCATTACTAATAGCTGCACTCTTAAGTAGTTCCGCACATTGTGTTTGAACTTCGGACGTAGTCATTTCGGGTGTTGGTGCTTTGTGACCATTATTCTTCCCATGAAGACCATGTTCCTGTTGCATGGAAATACCAGTCAATGTAGAAGCAAATGCAGGTAAAGTCTTTTCTTGAATAACTTTTAGCCCTTCTTGGGTCGTACAACCGTAACTTTGAACAGCCCGAAGCAATGATACATCTTGCTGAGATTTGTTGCCTCCTCCTTCCCCATGCTTGTTGGATGTATTATTGCTTCCATTGATTTTTCGAAAATGCTCCTCCCATTCCTTCCGTACAGTCAAACGATTACTTCGACGTGATGGCATTGCCAATGATTGTCGTTTCTGAACTACAACAACACCATTACGACGTCGATGATGACTTTGACGAACAGTGCTGCTCGATGTTGTTCCTTTCATTGTACCATTCAATGCCTTTGTGGATGATGATGATTTAGTCATTGAAATATTTGTAGTAGTCTTGGGACGTTTGCGTAATTGCATGGCATCATTCGATTTCCTTTTGGGCGATGGAGACGAGACACGGGTTGTAGTAGACATAGACGTCGATGACAGGAGTGTTTTCGCCCTGGGTATGATTCGTTTGACTGTAAATGTACGTTGATATATAGCCTCTTTGGAAAATGTCAAATCTTGGTTCTCAGATGGATAGTTAGCCAAATCTAATCGGTAGGCTTCTCTTAAACCTGACATGTATGCTCCATGTATCGTGGATGGATGGTATGGCGTTGTGTGTTCACCAGCAAATAATATAGATGGTTTAGGTGGCGGACGATCTTCCAATTTGACAGCCGATCGTGTTTTACGAACAGGCACTTTAGGTATAGGTTCTCCAAAGATGGGTTCACTCATGGTCTGTAATTCACGATCGGAATCAACACCCGGTGGGATATACACAAAGGCACCTCTCGAATATGTTTCTTTCCCCCACCGTGTGACGACATAATCCAAAGGTGGTGGGACTTCTCCCGAACCACAAATAGTTTCCAAGGTTGCCATACAATCCTTCATGATACTTTCATCAGTCCATTCTTCTACATGCTTAGCAAAGTCACCACCAAACCAAAAGGTTAACATTGGAAGAGATGTTTCCCCCGTGACAGGATCTACTGTTCCAGGATTCACGACAATGAGATAATTTCTTTGTTCCTGTTGATGATGATTATGGTCTTTTGCACCATTGTTACCATCATCACCCACAGTTCTTGTCGTATTGCATTCACTTTTACCTACAACACCCCAGAAATCATAATCATCTTGTATATGTTGTTGCCAGAACACATAGGAAAATACTAAACAACATTTATTAAACAATCCGCAACCTAATCGTTGTATCGCCGTTTGTTTTTCTTGTGGCAATGGTGGATAGAATTGTACAGAATTGGGATGCGACGATGGTAGCTTCAAAATCCCCAATGGTAAGGTACATATAACTGTATCAGCTTGCAAGACAGTCCCATCTTCCAAGGTAACTTGTACTTGTATAGCAGGTGGTTTTTCTTCAAGTTCAACAAGCATGTGACCTTCTCCTCCCCCTTCAAGTTGTTGTTGCTGTTGTTCTGTCTTTATCCTTCTCTTGGATGATAAAGATGTCTTCTTGGTGGTTGCTTTGGGTATTGTTGTTGTTGCAGTATTAGTAGGTTTTGCATTGTCATCAATTGTTGATTCATCATAACTACGGGATCGTGTAAAAGATATACTTAACTTTTCTTGTGGTGGTTTACCTTTGGTACTCCGTGATGATCGTCTTACAGATGACTGACTCTCTTCGTTCTCCGTTTTTGTTGAATTCATCACCGCTGCTGTTGCTGTTGCTGCTGCTGCTGCTGCTGCTCTAGCTGCTGTTCTTGTAGAACGTCCTAATGACTTTGCTTTGGTTGTTGTTGTAGTTGTGGATAATGATGATTTGTTTACTATTGATTCAGATGATGCCATACTAGGATGTTTTCTTTTCGTATGACTACGTGGTTTGGAATCGCTTTTAGGAGTACGTGTAGGAGTTTTCATCACTTTGGGTTGTCGTTCCGTTTCACGTTGACGTGACGGTTGACGTTGTGATTGCATTCGCCATTGTTGTTGTTTCATCTGATTCTTATCCTCATTCTGTTTTGTTTGAGTTTTCGTCTCTGTTTTTTTCTCCGGTACAATGATGCGTATACTCTTGACAGGTGCCTTGTACCATATATCTAATCCATCTTTTAATTGCGATATAATGGGTTTCCATGATGTTTCTTGCAAGGCCATGTGTTCACCATCAAATCCGTAAGGTTCATCATCATTCCATCTCCAACCCAAGTTGGGGAAGGAAGCACCACAACTAACTTCTAAATTAGCTTTATGCCAATCAAATAATTTTTGTTCTTGTATCGTCATTTTGGATAAATGTGGTAGTGCTATAGAATCAAATACATCACCAAAGGATGAATTAGAATTAGCGTTTGATGGTGGTTGTGATTGTTGTTTTGTTGCTATTTCTGTTGGTTGTGTGACTGTAGATGTTGAAGGACGAGAAGAGGTGGTTGTTGGTGATGATGAATCTATTGAAGGATTTGAATTGCTAATGACGGCGTCAGCCTTTGAAGCAGTTGTGTCTGTTGTTGCAGATAATGTTGATGGGGCCTCTGTAGGAGTGTTAGCAGTTGTAGTAGCAGTTGTAGTAGTAGTAGTTGTTGTTGTGTTCCCTGATGTTTTTCTGGTTGTAGAAGCTTCCCCATTCTTCTCACCTTGACCACCACCACCACCTGGTTTTGTTATTCGTCTCGTTTGATGAAATGTTTGTTCTAATATATCATTAAATATACGAGATACCCTTTGATCTAATGTGGAATCCACCACCGTCCCATTTTCATCCAACAAGAGACAACTTGATTTTGATTTCATGGGATACCCCATTTGATCGACAAGTTTGTAGATTGGATTATGTTGTATCCCATGAATCAAGGCACCACCCAAATCGACATTTCGAAAATCATCGCCCTTGACACGACCCCCACATCGATCTCGGGCTTCGACGACCAAGACATCGTATCGTCGTTGTTTCAATTCACGTGCACATGTTAGACCCGACATGCCCGCACCAATTACAATGACACGGGGCGGACGTCGTTTCAAATAATACTGTTGTTGTATCGTTGTTGATTTCGTTGGAGTTGGCAAAGCCGTGGCAGATGCTTTATCATGATTCGTTTGTCTACGTGATCTTGCCATTGTGATTTAGTCGTAAAAAACGGCTCTTGTAGACTAGCAAAACAGTCTGTTTTAAAATAATATATTATTATCAATGCTTTGTAAACACCTCCCGTTATATCCCCCCCCCCGGTGTTTAGTGCCTACAACCTGTGAGAGTCCCAAACGTAGTAGTAATGTAAGTCTCTCTGCTTTTGATGAAATGAGAAGTCAAAACTTTTTGAAGTGGGTTGAGGTAATCCTAGTCCTAAAGAGACCGACTCCTTGAGATGTTTGTGCGTGTATTGTGTGAATGACACTGGAAATTAAAAAAAAAAACTCTCGAGTGTTATTTATTGTAGTGTGGAAGAAACGGACAGTAGATATATGGAGAAAGGCGTGACGCAGCTCTCTAGTCTAGTCTCTAGATTTTTGCCTTCAGGTGAGATGGACCAGGGGGACCACATCACAGGCAAACTTGACTCGTGGCAAATTTCTATTGCTTCCCCCGTTTGTTTTCTTGCACTTTTAGGTACAATATGTAAGATAGATGCATCTATTACGTAACAGGGGGAATATTCTAATTAGACAAAATGAAAAAGGGGTTCAACTTGTGGAAAACACTCGTACATATTGCCTTACATTCACGCGCTTACGACTGGGGGGGGTGCGATGGGCGGGAGGCTCGCTAACTGGTTTAGTTGTACCAGGTACTCGTAGACATACAAAATGTAGTAGCACTGTGTATATGGAATGCATAGAAATAGACAGGACGTTTGAGTGAGTTCAACGGATACGCACATAATAATATCGATTCAACAAACATTTATTGAGATTAAAATTTTGTTGCATAATAATTTATAATATATGAATGTCACATAGTACCAGAACGAGATACTATCAAATTTGAATACATCGTCATTTTATAATATATCATTTTCACGTAGTAGGGAGATTTTCCAAGTACAGAATCAAAAAGATTTAAATGACCGTTGAGTAAAATAGCGGACGTTTAATAACGGTTCAAATGCGTTGACTTTCATGCGTTGACTATTTATTACCATATACTGTTTGTAAATAAAATGAGTACTATGGATTTTCTGTGCGCCGGCTTGATCTAGACTATAATCCATTGCACTTATTTGGATAATCTTGGGTCTCGCTAAGTTTATGTTCGGAACTCTTTATTGTCGATACAAAAAAAGATAACAAAATCTCCCACCAGTAGAAAAGAAGAGAACAGATCAAGAAAAGCATTGCGTACACGGTATTTGATTCTCGCCTGCCGACTCCTCTATTCCTAAGAAGCCTCACATCCTTTTTGCGATTTGGGTAAAAAACACGTTGCTTACTATCCTACTTCTACTGTGTGCGTGTGAGTATCAAGGTAAAATAATAATCATAGCACGAGGAGTGTCGACATCTGTGCTGTTCGCACCTCTCTTTTAAAACCCATATACAGTCTTTGATTTCGTTTTCCTCTGTACCAATTTCTTAAATAAAAAAAGAACAACAAAAAATCAACAAACCTCAAGAAAAATCATGGTAAAAACAACCACAACGACTTTTGAAGAAAAGAAAGATTCCAGTGGTGATTACAACATTATGAAATCGTATAATAATCATCCTGGTTCTGGTTCTTCTTCATCCAATGCTTCCCCACATTCTAAACCTAACCCGAAAAATGAAAGGTTATACAACAAGGGTGCAACTGAATTGTTCTTGCATATTGAACAATGCGATTGGGAACAAGCATATCTATCTTTTGCCAAAGATAAAAAAGATGTTGGTATTTGGGTGAAAAAAACTGGAAATGGTATTAGTACACACTTGGGATACAGTTTATGGAGTCGTTTACCTATCCATGAAGTAAGTTTCAGTTAGTGTAGAGAATACAGGAGTAAAAAGGTTGAACAAGTTATTCATTCCACCGCACCAACACTTTTTGTCCTAACCTTTTCTCTTCTCTTTATCATCTATCTTGTATTCAAACCTTATATTTATGTTAATGTATGTATGCATGTATTTAGGCTTGTCGTAGACAACCACCTGCATGGTTTATATCCAATTTATTATCCGCCTATCCTGAATCAGCTACGCTTAAAAATGACTTTGGACAAATGCCACTTCATGTAGCTGTGGAATGTGGTGCCACACCTGAAATTATTAATTTGTTAGTGCTTTCCAATTGGCATGCGATTCGTGCCCAAGATAATTCGGGACGTACACCTCTTCAAATTCTAGATGAAGGTGAAGAAACCTCCATTCTAGAACAGGAAGATATTAATGTCGTACGTGAATGCTTGCAACGTTCGCTGGATGCATACCTTCAGATCGAAATATCATGGAAAAAACGATGGGATGAACGTGAAATGCAACATTTAGAACAGATTGGGTGTCTCAAGAAGAAACATCAACAAGAGATTCTTGTCGAAAAGAACGTACAAGGGAAACTCAAAAATGAGTTGGACAGTAAGAAAAATATCATTGATGGCTTAAAAAGTGATCGTAGTCAACTAGAAAGTATGATTACAACTAAAAAGGAAAAAGAGACTTTGGCATTGCGTGAGGTGGCAAAACGTGATGAACAAATTCAAACCTTGCAACAGGCAGAACAAAGTCTTCAGGGTGACATTCAATCCTTACAAAGATCTGTGGAACAAAAGGATAAAACGATTCAAAAGTTAAACAAGAATATCCAAACCTTGTCCAATGATCTTGCCCAAATTACTATAGATCATGATGACCAATTAATCATTACTGCCTATGGACAATTAGAAGAGGATATGAGGGCATTGCGTCAAAGTCAAAAGCTTATGGCAAAACAACTGACCAAACAATCCAAGGGTTTGCATGGACTTTTGAAAGCTAGAGGTATCAAATTGGCACCACAAGAAGATGAAACTGATACGAAGAATCAAAAAGTACCAACAGTCCCGGAGGAAGAAGAAGCACCGCCGCCATCAGCAGAAGATGAACCTATGGATACCACTGAAGTTGCAAATAACGTAGCTACAGCAGCCTTAGCTGCACTCCAAGTCGCGGAACAGGAAGGGAACGATATCGGGGATAATGAAGATGATGAATGGTAAAAATGATAATACAAGAATTGGAAAAATATAAGTATGCAGTGCTCGTATGCATCGAATAAGAGAGCAATGAAGAAAGAAAAAACAAGAGACATGTAATACCGAACCGTCAGATGAAGAAAGGAAGTAAAAAAAACAAAAAAGATAAACAACTTTACTGCAGTAATTGTTGTGTACATTTTCTATGATATAATACAAAATCATGTTTTTCATGTATAATTTGTGTTTTCTACTTGTAAACGTTGTAATTATCAGAATCCAAACACTACCGTAGAACCCCACGTTCTATCGAACCAAAGCCTCAGATTCCCTTTCGACTGTAAGTCCTGGATGTTTTTATCTCGATCAAATCACGGAGACAAGCAAAAATCCCACTTCTGCTAAAGACAATTTGATTACGACTTCAGCAGAAAAACAAGGGGGGGGGGGATGAAAGAGAAATTTTTAAATTAATGTTTAATAATAAACTAACAAATAAGTATAATGTTTGTTTTATATTCGACAAAAGTAAAGCCAAGGGAATTTTTCGACTAAAATTATACATGTACATTTCTTTTATGTTTTTATTTAAATCACTACTATAGCATGTAGAATGTACCCCCACCCCCTGACACTATATCTACCCGTCGATGTACATTGTTCTCTAAGCCGCCAAAGCTGTTGAGGGTTCCACAAGGACCATAACATTCAATAGAAAGAATTCGAAATCTTTTCCCGGAATGATGTTGGCAAAACTTGATCCACCCAGTGATGTAACTGTTGTTGATAGCCGTGAAAAAAATTCTGCTGCAACACGATATCGACCTATTTGGTAGTAGATAAAACCAATATTGTTTAGCATAGCCATAATGACATGAACTGTTAGCACCGATCCATCTACTCTCTCAAGAGACTTGACTAGCTTGTATGATACTTCATAGAGTTTTAATGCTTTCTTCAAGCAAAGCGCACTATCAGACCATTCAAAAGATTTCAAATGGAATGCAAGGGCGCTATTGTAAAGTATCATGGCAGAACAAAATCTAAGCCAATCGGAACTACCCAGCAAGCAATATTCAACCGGTATATAAATAGCATTCTTGAAGAGACAACAAGAATTTACACGCGCTTCTCCATTTATTCGAGCTGGTATTGGAATTGGCGTCATATCAAGTTGTCCATTGTGTACGCTGTTGCACTGTTCCGATTTACCACATGGATCTGCAGGTCGTCCTCTAACAATCGAAAGTGATAATTCAACAGCGTCTTTGAATACATCAAGTGCTTCGTCAATTTTTCCTTCTTCTAAGAAAGCAACACCTAGATTGTTGTATTCGATAGCGGTGTTCATGGTGTAATGGATGACTTGGTTTGATCTAATAATTTTATTGTTTTGTGCTTGTTGAATCAAAGGTATTTTTATGGAAGAGGTTATCCTTGATGTTTGTGTGTATTATGCGTTTTATGTGTATTTGCAAATCAACTCTGCTTTTTTTCTGATGGCGATTCTCCTACCATCGGAGGGGACAAGATCGAAACAGAAAATCAGTTATAAGGTTCTTTGAGTACCACATAGTTTCTATGAAATCATAATATGTACTTTAGAGTGGTGTAAATCCAATATAGGTAAAAAAACAAGGTTAAAGTACTTTGTTATCTGCAGTGGATCTTGTATTATCTGATGGTACAGTTGTAGCGAGGAAGTTCGATAGAAACAAAAAATATACCCCTACCAAATGTCTTTTTTGATAGTAAGTAAAAATAATTTACAGTAGTAAATAATAGGTGAGCAGTGCACTTTCTGGCAACTTTCTACTAAACAGTACGATAAGTATTTTAGGAAAAATATATATTAATTTCAAAAAGCATTGTAAGAATAGAAAGTTATGAACTCACTTTTATTTTTACCAATTATAACCTGGCAATAGTCTTAAGTAATATATCATTATTGTTTCCAAGATTATCAAAGTTCGTGCGTAAGCGTTTTCAAAGAACATTATTCCTCCGAAGATCTCCCGAGGATTTATCCCCCCAAAAATTTACATGCACAATAACAGCTGTTGATCAAGACTCAAAAATTGAATAAAGACAGGCATAAGAAAAAGGAAGAAATTTCATTATAGCCCTTCATTCTTTGAAAATGAGGTCTAACTTGAATTTATAGTTCAAGCAAGATTGAAAAATAAAAGGTGTATTCCGTTTCTAAAACATACTTAAGTAAATATGATAAGATTAAGAACCAAATGGCTGTTTTGAAATTTTAATATGAAGAAAAAAAATGATTTTCTGCCATATGCTTTTTATAACATTGATCTTTACTGGATCCGGCAAATCATTGATTTTTACCTGTTTCAAACTATTCTCTTATTCCATCTAATTTAATTAATACTATTTGGGGCCTATTCAAAGGGTGGAGACTAACCTCATAACCTATTAAGTTGCCCTCATAACCTATTAAATGACCTTGATCTAAACTGCTAATTCCTCATTTTCTAACTTTTTACTAAGAAGTTATGTACTAGTACCCTGTTAGCTAATTTTCGTTCCTCACAGTTCGATCTCTTCTTATAGTTAATAGTGGGTATAACCCAAAGAAGTACAAAATGAGAAGTGTCCATGTCTGCGGAGGTCTGTGGTCCATTTTGGCCTTTTGGGACTCTATCTTCTGTTGTCTGCCGTACCAGTTGGTGGTTTTGAAAATTCTCCATCTCTCTCTCTAGAGTAGATCGTAGTCCTAGAGAGTGTAGCGTTGTGTGTTTTAATAATATATGATTGAGACTGATGGCGACATCAAAAGAACAACCTCCCCCCCCCTGTTTTTCTCCAATCTTTTCAAAAAAACTACCTTGGTCTTCTTGAGGTATGAGTCAATATACTTCTTTTTTTACAAGATCATTCCGATATCCTTCATCAACGCTCTATTCTAAAAATCAAGGTTTTATCAGAAAATCAAGTGTGACAACTCTTGTGGTAGCCGCTGCAGCAGCTGCTGTGGCAACTGCAACAACAATAGGATTACCTGCTAGCAGCAGCAGGATGAGTTCTGATACTGATACAATTTGTACCATAAAGCCGAATAAATGTAGCAGTCAAACAGCAGCATTTATTCCACAAACAACAACGCCAAAACATCATTTTGCTACTAGTCAAAACAGTATTATGACTCAACGGCAGCAACAGAAAAACAAAAAACATAAATCTGTTGAATTTCCAAAATCATGGGATAGTATGTTATCATCATGGCAAAGATCATTCTTAACAGTTGTACACTGTGAAGCACAGGGAGAAGAAGAAGAGGATCCACAACAACAACAGTATGATGATTTTGATTTGATATGGAAAAATAGCAAGAATGATACATCTTTTCATTATGAAAAAGTTCCTTTACCAGATAGAACAGAACATACATCTCATATTATTTTTGGTCAATTATTGAAACCAGGACTTATTGATCGATATGAAGTTTATCGTCGTGTGAATGATACTCCTACTTCTACTCCAACCACCGGCAATGACGGTGATGGAGCCAAGGAACAACCCTCCTCCTCCTCCTCCTCCTCCTCTACAGCAAAAGAGAATAATGGAAATGATGAAGTTGTTGTAGCTGTATTACATTTTGGTCAAAATTTAGATGGTCATGCGGGTATTGTTCATGGCGGTGTTGTGTCATTGTTATTTGACGATGCCATGGGATTTGCATATGAAGTCATGGGTATTAAAATGGCATTTACAGCAAATTTAGTTATTAATTTTCGTAAACCTGTACCTGCAGGATGCAATGCTATTATGAGGGTGCATCATACCAAAACACCTCAAGGACAACAGCCGAGTCGTCGGAAAGTTTTCTTTGAAGCACAATTAACTAGTTTAGATGGTAAAACATTATATGCAGAAGGCACCAGTCTGTACATTATTCCAAGATCAGCATTATAAAATAGTATTCTATTCTATAAGGCTTTGATAGCTGAAAGGTTTCTTATTTATTGAAGAAGCCAATCGAAGCAAGTTGTCTCAGTCTCACTTGAGATCCTGGATTACTACTTTTACTCTCATCTTTCAAGCTTTTCTTTTCTTGATGAGCCCAAATGGATAATGCCGAATATTCTTCAAAGTTTTCTAAAATATGATCAGCCACTCGACAATGACCATATTTTTGCTGAAAACTGGCAAGTTGTTCAAAATTATTCCTCCATCGGCGATCCCTTTCTCTCCCGGAATGAAAGGACCAATTTAAACCAATTTCGTTCAACTTCTGTCTTTGAGATTCTTTTGAATGTAAACCCATTTGCCTAACTCACGCGAATCATATTGTGAATTTCGTAGAGAAATGATATCACCGTGATCCTCACAATTGTCGTCGTTGTTGTTGGTCGTATCCTAATTATCATTGTCTTCGAAGGGTACATCTGTGTGTCCATAATTTTCTTTATATTTCAACAAAAGTTCAAACAATGTCATCCCATTGGTCCTTGATATTTCTGTAACCTCTCGTATTACTATTCTGTTGTTTTTCATCATTGCCTTCATCAGTGTTGTTGATACTCGTTTCACTTGCAATTTCCTACGCATTAACAATTGTACTACTACTAGTAGGTGGTACTGGAGGTTGCATTGCACTAAATCCAGATGAATCATCTGCAATACTTTGATCAGCATTATGGTGACATTCGTCTATACAAGGAGAATCATCATGCTTAGAGATAACTCGATCGGGTTCTTGTTCAATATGTTGTTCTTGTTCTTGTGTAAGGTAAGGGTACTGATACTCATCAGGACCTACAGGAGCAGCAAGAGGGAAGAGAAGAGGGTGTTTGTACCCCGTCGGTGGTAATGGATGATCGAAGATTGGTTGTGGTGGTGCTGGAGGTGGTATTAGACCCTCACAACACCAACCTGCTCCGATCGCCTGTAAGGTGTCTTGGTAGGCCTTAACAGCAGCTTGAGATGCTTTTGCTTCGGCCACTTGTTGATTTTCGTCATTCAACGAATCGATCCCCGTCTCAGTGGTATCTAGACGAGGCTTTATGATAGTCTTGGTAGCACCATTGCCTGGAACTGGTGGTAGAGGCGGTATTTGAGGGCCTATGTCATTCCCAACTCCTGCATGGTAGTGTAAGGCTTCTTGATTGGCTTTAGGAGCAACTTGCATTTGAGGATTATTGTCTTTCCCAACTCCAACATGATATTGTAAGGCTTCTTGATATGCTTTCGCAGCAGTTTGAGATGCTTTTGATCTTGCTTCTGCCAATTTTGAATTTTCGAAATTCCTACCAGTATTGCGTTGGGGTGGTTGTACGCGAGGTAGTATTTGAGGAGCTGTGTTATTCCCACCTATAAAATATTGCAAAGCGTTTTGATAGGCTTCAGCGGCAATTTGAGATGCTTTTGATAATGCTTCTGCCATTTTTCGACTTTCAACATCACTACTAATATTGTGATAAGGTGGTGGTACCTGAGGTTGTATTTGAGGACCCATGCCATTGCCACCTCCTGTATGAAATTGCAAAGCCTCTTGATAGGCTTTCGCAGCAGCTTGAGATGCTTTCGTTCTTGCTTGCGTCATGTTTTGATTTTCAACATCACTACTAATATTGTGATACGGTGGTGGTACCCGAGGTTGTATTTGAGGACACATGCCATTGCCACCTCCTGTATGAAATTGTAAAGCGTCTTGATAGGCTTTCGCAGCAGCTTGAGATGCTTTCGTTCTTGCTTGCGTCATGTTTTGATTTTCGACGCTGTGGCGTTGTAGTGCTGGAGGTGGTAGTTGAGGACCATTACCACCTCCTGTCTGATATGGCAAACCGTCTTGATAAGCCCTAACAGCAATTTGAGATGCTTTTGATCTGGTTCCTGCCATGTTTTGATTTTCGACATTCCTACCAGGATTACGGTGTGGTGGTGGTACCTGAGGTAGCATTTGAGGCCCCGTGCAATTCCCACCTGCTGTATGAAATTGTAAAGCGTCTTGATAGGCTTTCGCAGCAGCTTGAGATGCTTTCGTTCTTGCTTGCGTCATATTCATCTGATTAGCACTTTCCGATGCAACACGTTTCCTAATCTCACGACTACGAGGCATTTCCACCATGGCAGTACTGTCGTCTGTAGAAGCACTTTTCGTTGTTGCACAATCAGAACTTGTGCCCTTTTCCAAAAGATCATGATCATCACATTCTTTGTTTCTGTTTCGTGCTGCTGCCCCTTGAAAATGAGATGGCAATGGAGTTTGAATAGGGAAAAAAGCTCTTTTATCACCACTTTGAGTTGGAAGAAATTCACGGCCACGACCTCGACCTCGACCCCGACCGTGTCCGCAATAATGTTGTCGTTGTCTTTTTGGACCAGGTTGAAAAAGATGATGATGGGAAGTAGGAAGAGTATTATGAGGAGTATCTGCATCGCAGTAATACTTCATTTTACCTCTTTTGCCCGACGATGATAATGTCATGTCGCGGTTCATTTTCGTTGAATGATCTTTGAATTCCTGTCCTTTTAGTAGTTCTTCGTTTTGTTCGAAATACCGTTCCTGTTGTTGCTCTTGTTGTACCAAAGGAGAAGAAAGCGGAGGAGAAGGAGGAATCTCTAGCAGTTTTTGTTGTTCATGATAAGATGTTTGGTGCACATGGTGTTGTTGCTCACGGTGATACGTATTACGACGATTGCCTCTACCTCGTGAGGAACAAACTGTAGCTGTAGTTCTTGTTTGAGTTGTTTTCTGAGACGTTGTTGGAGTATACGAAAAGGAAGTTGTGTCATACTGTGGAGCATTCATTATTCTCTTCATTCCTTTTTTTATTTCCTGGTTGGGTATATGGACAATGACCAGGTTTACCTTCTAGATGGATACCGTATATAAAATAGAACACACATTCAGTGCAGCGATGTTGCATAGACTAGTCAAACTACTATTGAGTGCACAAATTGTGTACAAGTCGACGTACAAGCAATGAAATGGTCCGAGATCTCTCTTTTTTCTATATAAGACATGCCGGTAGGACCTAGCAATCTCTAGAGAGTCCCTGTGGCTCTCTACTCTAGTAGTAGAATACCAGGTACAGCAGGATACTGCTGCGATCCGTTTGTTTCTCTTTTTCCGGCGCGTGAGGAGATAAATCCGCCATCCATTATAGTCGTGTCTAGTAGAGAGGATTAATTATGTATTGGTACTATTTGAAGAACCAGTAAATATATCGCTAATTTTATTAAACACCTTTTTGTCAAGTAGACTGGAAATTATTATGAGAACTATACCAAAGCTGTACGAAAGGTATGTTACTGGCCGGATCATTATGTATACACATTGTTAATTCGATGATCCTTCCATACTACTACTGTACTAGTGATTTACATTATTTCAGTATTGCATAATTGCGACAGTAAAGACAACAATTTTTTTCTTTCAGAGTCCCGGCAATCAATATTATATATTATAATATTGATATTAGTTTCTCCCACTCCACTGTAGAGAAGCGGTCGTACAGTTTCAAAAAACACTATACTCCGTACAAGTTACCAATGACAAAGCTTTGAGTATGCAACGGTATGTTTTGGCATATGCAGAATCCGATTATGATGTCAGATAAGTGAAATAACGTGTTTTTAACGGCTTTACTATACGCAAGTCATCGTATCGTCTGTTCCCGCGACTGGGGTCATAATATACAGAATGTTGGGACTTTTTTTGTGTGAGAATGATTCGTCCGTCGTCGGTTCCACATGTTCGAAGAAAACGATCCCCCAAAAAACGCTGGGGGGTGCTTCCATTTATTTCAAACCAATCATCTGACAAAAAAATAATGTGACCTCTTGAACAGCTTGGTGGGATGGTTTCATGTCCTACTGCCGTGGTGGATTCACATGGGAATCTTCGATGGTTCTATCTTGGAGACAAAACAGAAGAAATCATACGTAAGCAGTGGTCTACTCCTCTAGACTAATGATTTCATTTTGCACGTACTTTATGGAGTTCAGCCCATCCCATGAACACAACAGCTTCAGCCTGTTTGAATAAGGAAAAAAAGATCAGCTACAGGCTATTTGTCTAGAAAAAAAAGGAAAGATAGGGTTGTCCAACAAAGAACATTTTAATAATCGTCCATTATCATTTTGGGACATCATCCACTGACAAGGGGCTTTCAATATGAAACAAGAAATTGTGGAAACAAGACTTTTCCTGGTTCTTGCGACTGCTGGTGTATTATTTTCGGTCGGTGTCGTTTCAGCATCAGATATAGCTCCAGGACAACACCAGCAACCACAACGTTTCTCTGTCACAAATCAACTTTCTGGCACTAATACTGCTGTCAAAAAACGCACAACGACCGTATCGTCACCAGAATTATCATCATCATCATCATCATTATCATCAATTCAATCACAACCACTCTCAGCATCCACTAATCATAATATTCTGAGATCCAATAGTCCACAAAGTTCTAAGAATACCGTTCCTACCAACAATCTCATACGAGAGTTTATCAATGATGTACACCAAATATCATCATTACAACCGCAAAGCAATTTAACAAAACCATGTTTTTTAGTAAGTCGTGATTCATCGTATACCAAAAGTTGGACAAATCGTGATTGGGAAATTCATTGCACACGACCCTTGAAACGATACGCACGTCATATGAAAATGTGGAAATCTAGCTCAACAGCAAAGGCAGTACTACCCACTGTATTACTTTTAGTATCATGGTCGATAGTTGTATCAGCACTATACACCCAAAATGACCTTGTGGCTGCATTTTTAACAAAATCGAAATTAAGTACAAGTTTGATTGCCACACTTGGGTCACCTATAGCTCTGCTATTAACTCTACGGACCAATCGATCCTTAGATCGTGTATTAGATGCGCGTAAAGCATACGGGCAAGTGAATCGTAGTTCAAGATCCTTGATGGGACTTGTTTGTGCCTATGTATTGCCATTTTCACCACGAAAGGCATTATTAGTAGCAAGGTACTTAGCATTGATGGGATGGGCCATCAAAAGTTGGTTACGTGAGGAAGATGATACATTTTTAATTAACTTTATACTACCCCCAGAAGAAGCTCATTGGTTATTATCGACCAGTGGCAAGGTAGTCCGTCCCATAGCTATATTGACAAGATTACGTGAAATATGTTCTACGCTGATAATAACAGCAACAACAACGACGGGAGAAATAGACATGAATAAGGACAGGAACCATCATGGACACAATCCTATCAATGCAATGGCACATTTAGAAATGGAAAAGCGAATATATGATTTAGAAACAAGTGTGGGTGTCATGACACGCATATTGGGCAGTCCAATACCACCAACATATACACGACATACATCGAGAGTTTTATGTTTATACTTGTGTTTCTTACCATTAGCATTGATTGGTTCAGGTGTATCGCCGATAGCATTGGTTATCACAGTAGCATTAACATCGTATGTTTTGATTGGTATTGATGAAATGGGATTAGAAATGGAACATCCATTCCCTATTTTCCCCATGCAAGCGTTGGCGACAACTATGCAAAAGAACATTGTTGATCAAGTTGAAATAACTAAATCTATGCCAAAACTTGATTGAAGATCAGCAAACTATTTGGAAAACAATAAAACTATGAAACATAAATTGGGATTGTTTCTAATATTTTTATTTAACACATTTAAAACATACTCTGTTTTTTCCTCTCTTTGCTATATGATCTTTCATGTTGTATCCCCTTCTTTCTTTTTCATCGTGTGTCAAAATGGATCGAACAAAGTACAAAAATACTGTATTCTAAATTGGATGCTGTATAAAGTAAATCAGCAATTAAATTCTCTTCACCTTTGCTTTTTCCTCTACTGTCATTAGAATTTTGTTGATACAGTAGTACGTGTGCCACGTCTGTTTAGTTATCATTTTTGGTGCGATGCACTAGCGTTATTGTCATGATTACAATCGTTATCATCCAATTAACCATCACATGAAAGAATGATTTCATATAAATCAGAATATCCAATCATAGATTTGCTTCTTGACTTTGTTTCAGATTCACCCCCAGTCTTACACCAACCGAGACTTCGGAGGTAGATATCGTTCCATTAGACAATCGTTGTCTACAGGTAGAACGCCTCCATTTTAAACAGCAGAGGAAGCACTTTGTGTGATGTGACGTTTATCATGTTCCAGTAAAAACTTGAGTGCAACTTGTTTGATACGTCTTCTTGTGTCTTCTTCCTCTTGTTTGTTTTTCCTGTTGTTCCTTGGAACATTCTTCTGTTGCAGGAAAGGAAGACTTTTTCCTGGGCAATAATCTTTTTCATAGAGTTTGACAGTATCCTCATGATAAAAAGTAGTTCAAATTATCCATCACTTATTCTCTTTTGATATTTTATCACAATCGATAGGATTATAAGATATGTAGTATGTGGCGAAAAAAACGTACTCTAACACTGTGATACTCAGGTTTTCTAATACGCATGGTGGATGCGGAGACCTACCAAGATGATGCTTGCGTTAATGTCATGAGGCTCCTATAAATTATCTAGTAAATCTTCAAGTTGAAATCCAACATCAGGATGTACTTGGATAGCACGGACACCACAAAAATTATTACAATCTTGGATAATATCTGTAGCATCGTCAAAAAATAAAAGTTCTTTAGGTTGCACTTGAAAATGATTTAACAAAACTCGCATATGATAACGTTTGTATAGATTTTCCTTTTCTTTCTTGCCGTGTCTGGCTCGAGGATTGTAAGCCACAATTTTAGAAAATATTGGTGGCAATGGTTCATTATTGTCGTGATTATTTTCTGAAAAATGTTTATCAATCAAGGCTTGAGCAAGTTCAGAACCTAATATATGTGTTTCAGGTCGTATATCTCCACCAAATTCTTCTTCATCGGAATGAGTTGCAATAGCTAATCCAATCCCAGCCTTGGCAAGTGCTGGAACTAACGACAGGAATCCTTCCGTTGCCTTGGAAACATAATCGTCCAAACCCTCTCTTGTCAAACGTCCTCGACTATGATCTGCAACTGCTGTTTGATCCATGTCAAATACGCATACCTTGATTCCACACTTCTTGACGCGATCTATGCATCGTTGTACATTATCCTTTTCCTCGGTGAGTTTGTTAGTTGTGCTTGCTGTGCTGGTAGAACCGTCGTGTTGTACCGTCATGGTCAAGAACACCAAAATATTCAATGCTTCCGCCAAAATCCAAAAGACTCTCTAGAGGGCCCGGATACTGTGAAACCAGTTAGGGATAAAACTATTGGGCGCTCTCTAGAGCTCGCATCAGATTTTTCTGAGCTCGAACATACCCTGGGGGTACCTTGGGTACCGGTACGAGTTCAGGTATGTACTCGTACTCTAGTAGTCTTACCTGGTACAATGCTACAGAGTCTGTTTGTCTCACGTAAAACCTGCATATTGACACGGCTTACAACGTTTTTAGGAACATGGCAGTGTTCCTTGCTTGATATCTTGTTCCTGTTGAATCGCTGATAGTTGGGAAATCATTTTTCTATAAAGACATGAACAAATACCATGATGGACTTCTACCACATCGATATTATTAAGATCCGGCTAAGCTTATTATTATTGCTATGCCATCTTCGAGTGATCGAGGCGTTTTGCGGGCTCAATGTTCCCCGTCCCATTATTCCGTCCAACTCCTTTGCCCACAAATCTTCTTTCAAGGATGGTTTCGAAATACGTCCAGCTCCAGGTGAGTTATACCTATGCTATTTTAAAATTATTGTATCAGCGTTTGATGACATTATTGGAGTCTTTGCTCAACTTTTTTTCCCTCCTCTGCCCAATATTTCACCAGACGGCAAGGGTATGGGAGCATTTGCAACCACTGCCATTTTAAAAGGTGCAACATTGGGTGAATACACGGGAGAAATTCTCACGAGACGGGACGTCGAAGCACGGTATTGGGGCAAGCAAAAGGAAAATCGTCATGATCGTAAATGGCGAAAATCACGAAAGAAACGCAATCAAGGTATATCGGGTGATTATTTGTTTGATATGGGAAACGATGTATTTATTGACGGGGAGGATGCCGATGTCAGCTCCTGGTGTCGATTTGCCAATCATGCGTGTCCGAATGATGAAAACGAGGACGATGATGGCACAAGAACAACACCATGCAATGCTGAGTCTCGTCGTAGAATATGGTATGAAAAGGAGGAGGAGCGATGGGGTTTATTCCTTGTGGCGCTGACAGACATTGAGGCGGGGGCAGAAATATGTTATGACTACGGTGTAGAGTACTGGGATAGTTAACGATTGATATGTATTACAGTACCAAGCAATAAATGATATGTACCAAAATCAAACCTTTGTTATTTTGCAAGGCATAAAAGTGCAAACTATTGACTGCCATGGTCATGAGCAATTCACATATTCAGCCTCTCTTGAGGATTCTCCTGTCTCTGCTCGTATAATAAAAGGAACACTCATGGAGGGGGCAGTAGTGAAATGGTGAAGGCAAACGATGTGTAGTACTACTTGATGCGATTGTCATTCACCACGTGTGATGTTTTGGGGGCTCATGGTATTTTGGATATTGTGCTCGAACGAAAAACCGAAGGCACTAAGTTGATCAAGTGGCAAGGGATTGATGATAGCAAGGGATCCGAGTTGGTCCAGGCATAGCATGGACATTTGGACATGTAACAAAAAAACTATATAGAAAGAAAAAGCCTTTAAAAACCAAACAAAAATAAAACCTCTTTTAAAATTGTTCCAATTATCTCCGTCTGTGGAAAGGTACAGCACCACAAGTTTGTACCGATGAATCAAATAGGCATTTACAACCGCATTCAGAAGTAAATCGGCTTACGAATCAGAAAGCAAAGCCATTCAAAAGCAAACTTCTGGGGCTCTTCATCAAACAGACCAATGAATGATACCAAGAATGTTTACCTTTTTTTTAACACTTGTAGGTTCTAGAGCTGAATTTTGATTTGTGGTTGAATGTTTGGTGGTATGAACAAGATCTTCCTAGTAACAAAACGAAGAATCACAAATTAGTGCTATATTCATATTGCGCTATTCTCTATTTTTAGAATCTTTGATATTGCAATGTTTACTTTTCAATCGCAACGGCTTTAGTTTGAAACTATTTCTTTAAATTATTATCGAAGTGCAAACGGATTACTGTTGTTTTTTAAATGCCTAAAATTATTATGTAGACATCATGGTGACAAAAACCAAGGTCGAAAGAAGCACATGTAGTGATGAAATGCCCACAACTACCGATGATGATGTGGTTGTTGGTGCTTGCGATGGTTGCTGAGTAATTGATGTTGCTGGTGATGAAAATTCAAAATTTGCACCAGCTTTGAAAAGATTCGAGCACATTGTTTGAGAAACATCAAACATATCCATCCAAAAATCAGATGGATAATAAAAGTCATACGAACCTTCAGATCGTCCAATACAAGAAATACAAGAATCGTACGCACTTTCCAGAAGCGTATAGTCGAGTTGGGGGCTAGTATAGCTGTTTGCTCCCACCTCCCTGTCTGCTACATAATCTTCTACCTTTTTTGTAGGATCTAACACGGTGCATTCCTCATCCAGGAATACCCCAATCTCAATGGTTAAACTTCCTTCACCAGCACATCTCGGTCCAGCATAAAGATTAGTGCCATTCTCGGAAATCTTGATTGCACCACACTTGATGAACTCGGATGCCTGATAATATTCATCTGTGCTTCTGTAACATTGTTCCTCACATAAATCACATTCTTGATAATCATGGTCATCATGACCTTGTTCCAAGTGTCGTCGAAGGCATAGTTCGTCGCACTGGTTACATTTCTTTTCATGTTCAATTTCACGAAACCGCACAACGTGTTCAAGATATGTTTCAAGTTCCATTACTAATGTTGCCTTGGGTTCTTCTGCGTAGCAATTGGATTTTACATGTACAGTTGCAAACTGTTTGGTAGGCGTGATTGTTGTTGTTGTTGTGCTACTTCGAGATGACGCTGCAACCCCCGACAATGTAGGTATGATTTCTGTATTACATTTTTCCAATTGTATGTAATCCGTATTTTCTACTTCGTCATCGTCATGGTTTTCTTCTCCTTGTTCATGTTCATGTTCATGTTCATGTTCATGTTCATGTTCATGTTCATGTTCATGTTCATGTTCAAATTCTTGAGCCAAGGAAAATAAAGTTGAACACGTTTCTTCCACCGTGTCTTCCCAGTCCCTGCGTTCATCCTCATCAATTAACCCCCATGGTAAATGAAGATCATTATTTCGGTACGCATTGCATGACATACATGAATCTTCACCCTGGGATCCAACGAGTCTTAACAATGCATAACTTAATTTCATTTGATAGCCATTTTCGTTTAAAAGGTAATCCTCTACGTTTTCGTTGGGATTACTGATTGTACATTCTTCATCATAAAACACACCAATATCAATTGCATAGTTCCTACTACCACAATATGGACCAGCATAAAGTGTAGCTTCATCATCGTTTTCTGGTACATATATCTGTTGACAATTTAAAAATTCTGTAGCATCAATGTATCCATTTTCTTCCATATCTTCTATATAGTAACATTCGTTGACACAAATGTCACAAAACTTATTTTTTTCCTCCTCGGCAATCATCCAATTAGAATCTTCAAGAGATCGAAAACGGTTGTTCTCATCTTTCATACAATGTTGTAAACACACATAACATTTCGTTTCTTGCGCAATAAGATGGTAGTCCCCAATAATTTCTACGTAATCGTTTAGCAACAAAACATGGGAAGATTTTTCCACTGCTGGATTGTCATACTCATCACCACATTCAACTTCTCTTTCGACACTACTCAAGGTGATCAAATATTCGGATGGTACACCACCATAATACTCTTCTCGGTTGTGGTGGGTGTGGTCATTTTCTTCAACTAATAATGGCACAGTAGTGCATTTTTCTAATTGAAAAGTAGTACGACCAGATAGAATATCGTTAAATTCATGATGATCCTCGTCGAGCAAGCGTTGATTGCCCTTGTTATTGTTGATACTATTCTGTAATTGACTGGCATTCGACAATGACAGAAAAAGCGGAACAGAACAAAGTACAGTTCTGTGATGAATAACCATGATTTCAAAGGTAGTGCTATTTCGTCGTGGTCGTCCGTTGCTGTTTTACCAGATACTGTTTAAAGCATGGATTTGAGGAAACAATGATAATGCTACTGAATGCTGCTTGTGCAACTCATATTATGCAATAGCACACAATCGATAAGAATTTGCGTATGATAAAATGATAATGATAAATATGGTGTAAAATGATAATATCTTGATATTTGGCAGTTAAGCTTTCCCCTGGAAGTGCCTTCCTGTCTCACGCGCTTGGCGCGTTAAGAGTCTGTCCTTCCCTCGCGCTACTGGTAAGCGCTATCCCTCACCTACATCGGTCTGAGTTTAGAGCAAAAGTTTCCTCACAAATTTGTTGATTCTTGTTTCGGTTGATTGTTACGATGGCGTTGGAAATAGAGTCCTAGCCATGAGAGAAGATTTTTCGTTTCCCGCCCGCCCACACCGGAGTCAAGGATCCTTTTTCTTGAGAGAAAAAGAATTTGTTCTAATCTCGGATCTTTGTAGCAACAAAAATAGTAGCTTACAAACATCCATCGAAAAGTAACAAATCTACTTTCTCGTCTGTCTGTCTCCTTCTAGCCTCCAACTCATGCACGTACGATGGGACAAGGTGGCGTAACGGAATCTCCGATTCATGCATATCTATCAAGATGAGGAGGATTCAGCGGGTTGCCCAGCCTCTTGCGTGTATGTCCAATTCCCGCCCGTTTTTTCAAACGGTTGCACATATTAATACAACATTCTGGTAAATCTGATATCAAAATAAAATATGTATTATACCTGTACATTTCAGTCACCTATAAGTACTACCTGTACTCGTACAGAAAGCATTAATCATGGATTCAAAGTACCAGGTACACTACCTGTACGTAATTGATATTTCTCTTGACTAATTAATTAATAGGCATTATAGGTGTCTTGACCAAACTATTCTCGCCACTACTGAAATGTACGTAGGATGCACTACGGCGGGTTCATGATACGACGACATCCTATTGGTTGTTGATAGACTCTGTACATTGGTAGAGAACCTTGGACATGTTGTTCACTTTTACCACATTTTTGATAACTACTAGTGTGCGTTTGTTTCTGTGACACCTTGTGAATGTGGGAAACATAAAAAATAATAGTACCTACAGTGAGATTTGAAGCGGATGGCACACAATAAAAATGATGACATTGCAGAAAGTAAGAAAAAACAGAAAGACAGTCACAGTCCGTGTCATGAATGCGAATTAAAATTTGCTACTAATTCAATGTGTATTATGTTTAGCCTAAATGACGGTAAAGACAGCAGCGGATGTACTATCCTTGCTACTGCCACTATTCGATCTGCTTCGACTTGCACTATTAGAACCACTACCACCACCTCCAGGACCACCAGCAGGTGTGGCAACTTTAGATGATGATTTTAAATGTGGCAAGTCCACTAAATCAGGATCCCGTGCTAATCTTGGGGGGATAATTGGTTGACCTAAAATATCAGGTGGTGCACTATTATTCCGTTGAGGTGGTGATTTCATGATGGAGGAAGTAACAGAAGAACGTCCAACACCATTACCATCTGCAACAACATTGCCACCATCCAATCCTTCAACTACAAAATCATCTTCTAACCCACCCTTGATACGGTCTAATTGATCCATGACATCGACTGCAAGTTGATGTTGACTATTACTTCCACCACCATTCGATGATGATAAAGAGGATGCACAACCAACACCGCCATTCTGACCCGAAGAATCTCCATCGTTTAAAGAAGATGATTCCTGAGGTAATAATATGGCACTCCCTTTCCGCTGTTTTTGTTTGGATTTCGATGTTTTCTTCTTTATTTTTGTACTTACAGGTGGTGATACTACCATTTCCAAATCACCTAATTCTGTATCATGATGATGAATCATATCACCATTATGATCATCCTGATCAGTATCTACTCCTCTTCCAAGACCATTATTAATATTATCATTTGAAAGTGGCGTATCTGTGTAAGGTCGATGATGACGACTATGGTGATGGATTCGTCCACCTGCAGATAAAATTGTATTACCGTTCATGTCTTGTGGTCTCCGTCCACCCATACTAAATGGTATTACATCTTGACCAAAACTATGTGCATATCCTTGACCCTTCGTTGCTCCTTTATTTTTATGACGTATTTCATCATCTTGTTTTTTGGCATCTTCGTAATCAGTGTGAGTGGGTGAAAAGAACCAATGCTGCAAATGCGGGAATAATATTTTCATACCCATTTGTTGTAGCGTGGCTAATATACCCAATACTAACAAACAAATAACTAATATGGCCAACATCCAATCAATCATATCACCACCTGTACTAGCAGGCGCTGGTGGGACAGTAGGTAATGGATGATTAATCAAAGCTACATCCATATATGGATATGTCAAATTTAAGCGATAATAGTTGGTTCCATCCAAATACAAATATGCAATACGTGATGGTGGTGGTTGTATCAATGTCGTTGTTGTGGTAGTAGAAGTAGTTGAATTGTTGGTTTCTTCATCTTCGTTTTCATTCGATGTTTCGTCTATTTCACGATTGTTACCGTTGTCAACATCCTCATCGCCACCGTCTCTTCCTTTCCCTTCATTTTCCCCTTTTCCAGAGATGACAACCTCGAAAGGTGGCGGTTGTACCATGATACCAAATTTAGGATCTTCAAAGCATGCACGTAGGACCTGTGTAACTAATTCACCATCACCACTTTTTAATTTATCCATAGAATGCTTGGCCTTGGCATTCGATGTTGCATCGGCAGCCTTTTGAGCAGCATTGGCAGCAGCCTCGGCAGCTGTAGCTGCTTTGTTTTCAGCATCTGTATGAGCCGCCTCCTTGGCTTGTGCTGCTGCCTCCTTGGCTTCATTCGCAGCCTGTGTTGCTGCGGCTGCTTCATCTTTGGTGCCCCCAGATGTTGAAGCTGGTGAAGAAATAGGACTACTCGTACTAGGAGAAGCACTTGGATTTCTATCATGATATTCATCATTCGTATTGCGAATCGTGGGTGATATGGATGGAGATGCTTTGGTTGTTTTTACTTTTGTCTTGGTTGTTGAAGACGTAGATTTGGAAGGAACAGACGATGGAGTAATATCACTTTCATTGCCATCCTCATCATCATAAACAATAATATCATTTTCATTCTTATTGGACTCTTCCTCGTTTTCATCCATGCTGTTAGTAGGATCTACTTGTGGCATGATATCAAAATCCTCATCTGCATGACGATATTGATTTTTGTTGGAAATGTTACTATCCAGCAATGTTTTTTTCTTCTCACGCCTTTGACGTTGACCTTTTTGTTGTTGACGACGAGTTAGACCATTTTCGTCGTCTGCTACGTCATCCTCCTCAATTATCTGATTGTTCTCCGTGTCTTCAAAAGTCTCGTCTTCTTCATCATCGTTTTCTTCTGAATTTGTTGCTTCTGTTTCAGTTTCTTCTTCCTCCTCCTCATTATCCTCCTCCTCATTATTCTCTTGATCAATGTCTTCTTCATTATCATTATCAAGAACATCATTCGTATCATCCTCATAATAATCCTCTTGATCCATGGTTTCATCTTGATTATCATCATTTAATTCGTCATTTTCATTATCAACAACATCATTCGTATTATCCTCGTCATCATTAGAAACAATAGTATTCTTTTCGTCATTTTCATCCTCCACATTTTCAACGTCGTCATCAACCACCGATTCATTATCCATTGTTCCTTCTCCATTTTGTGTATCATTATCATCATCATCATCTTGTTGTTGTTGTTGTTGTTGTTGTTGTGTAGGACTACTACTAGGTACAAGACTAGGACTTGCTGTGATGGGTGCGGGTGTAGGTGATTCATATTGTTGATAATTCCCTGTAGCAATGGCTGATGCACAATTATACATCTTTTGAAAAAACAGAGTAGCTTCTTCTGCAACTGTCATTTGTTGTTGTTGTTGTTGTTGTTGTTGTGATGGGATACCAGCCGTATTGGTTGTGGGGGGGAGTGGTGGTGTTCGATCATTTTGTTGTTCCAATACCAAATCTTGGACGTAGGATTGAGATGTTACTTTAGTTATGGAAGACGTATGGAATCGTACGACATATTCGGGTGGTGGCAAAATGGGACGTAGGACAACTCCAACATTGGCCATGTGAGTCCATATACTGGATAAAAAATCATGACTCGAAGAAGATTTTAATTTGGTTTTTCCATTTTCTAAAATAACATGAAATGGTTGATACCGTGGATGGTCCGAGGGATACTCAATGGCCCAATCTAAAATTTGATGCAAGACGGTACCGGTGACACTAGTCATGTAATAGGCAGAATCCCAGACCACTACATTAGTGTCGTCCATCATGTTATTATTATTATTATTGTTGTTGTTGTGAAAGGTATTGGTAGTATCACTACTCCCTGTACCTGTATGACTGGTGCTACTGGTCCCATTATTGTCAGCATTCATGGTTGTCGTTTTCATTGTACTACTACTACCAAAACTCTTTTGTTCCAAGGTTGTGGTATAATATATTTTCCCTTCATTTTCCCATGTCACAAATGAATCTTGATGGGAAATATGAACCAAGGGCATGGATTCTTTTTGTAAGGCACCTAGCCGTTGAGGACCATATTCCAAGGTAAGTTCCATCTTAGGTTTATTGGAATTAGGTGGTGGTGAATATCGTAATCCAATAGCATTTTTTTGAACCATGATTAATTTTTCAGGTTGATTCGGTGTTGTCGTAGTGGTGGTAGTTTTCGTATCGTGTGATTCTTGTTGTGTGGGTGTTTGTGGATTATTATTTGTATGGTTGTTGGTTGTATCATCCTTGTCCTCTGGAGAATCCAAAGGATTCGTACCAGTCATCGTCGTCGTCGTCGTTGCAGCAGCAGCAGTAGTAGTAGTCTCTTCCATCCATCGTTGTCGTGTTGATTCATCGTCTTCACTATTTGATTGGGGTATTAATTCAAAATGAAGGGGTGCTTTACGTGTTAAAGCATAACATTCAATCACATCCCCTGCATCTAAATCTGCCATCAAGGTAGGTAAAATGCTTCGTGTTAATATTTGTGGCAGTGCAGACGATGTAGAAGAAGAAGAACTACTACTACTTGCACTTGAAGAAGAGGGATCACTCATGATTTTTGGTAGTATTGCGGTTACGCTTGTTGTGCAATGACTGACAGAGTTTTGATTTTTACAATGGCAATCTCAATGATATGAACAATCTGAAAGGGGAAAGCAGACAGTAAAGCTTGTAGTGCAAAAGGGATTGTTGGAGTAGTCTACTCTCTATGACTGGAGGACTCAAAAGAGGGGCAGTCTTCTCGTACGAGTGAGAGAGGTCTGATAGTCAGAGATATAATTATGCAAGAGGACCGGAGAAAGAGAGAGAGAGAGAGACCATGTACGATATAGACTAGGCACAAAGCGAGTGCTTTTGCAGTCTTGTTTTTTAGAGATATGACTATCTGCTCCCCCCAAAGGAGGTCGTGGCACGGTAACTAAAAGGGGTGTACAAAATACTTATTACCAGTACCTGTACGGCTCGTACGGTACATCATAGTCAGTCAGTTTTTATGAATTTTTTTACACGCACCGCCCACTTCCAAGCCTACCTTGTAAGCGGCCTAAGCGCAACGGATTGATTTTTCGTTTTTTTCAAAAATTGAAAGGGGTGTAGGTTAGACGTTACTCTAGGAAATATTATGTGAGAGTCAGTACAATCCAATATACGATTTCAGACTGGGGCGGGTCAATGTTAAGTACTTATTATACATTATTGGCTTTATGTTCTACTCCTAGTAGATTTTTATATCCCCTCTTTTTTCATTGGAAATAACCCCATAATGTTATCGTCATTGTCATCGATGATAAATAATATTCAAACACATTAAAAATGAGTGTTGTCAGTTGCCAATGTAATGACAATGTAAGACATGCTGGAGGATGATAGCCGCCGGTGTACCGGTATCATTTTTTTTATCCGCACCAACTACCCGCCCTCCCGAAGATACAGTAGCATGCACACAAATTAAAAGATCTGTCCGTCTGCTGGTACCGGGTATATTATATCAAAACGAAAGATAATTCCATGGAGTATACCAAGTATGTAAGACTTTTCAAGTGGTAAAGTATTATAAAATATAAAAGAGTACTATGTTTGTGTTTTTTTTTTTAAATAAATGTGTTTACAGCAATTGGAAATTCAATCACAAATCGTGTAGAAACATTCAAACAAGGGTTCTATTACTCCTGGTGTCATTCCCGTATGCGTTAATCATTTTTTCCCTTTTTCTTATTGTGAATTGAAGTATTTATCCTTACAGTACAAAAGGACGCAAGGTAAGTGCAGTTAGGTAAGTGAAGTAGTATATTCTGTATTCCATGATGTTTCTCTGTGATCCACGAAAAGAAGGCTTCTTACAAATACTGTTTTTTAAAAACTTACGAAAACTGGTATTGCTCTTTGTTGTCACTACATACACACACACAAATAACAGACAAGAGAAATGGTCCGTCCAATTCAACAAAATTGTTTACAAGATGTATACAAACAAAATGCAACGTTTGACATTGACAGTGGAACAACTGAAGGGGGTCTGGATTACCAGGAAACGAGGCAGCTCTTCTCGTATGAATCAGTATCATTCACTATAGATGATTCAATGGGAAACTGTAAGATTTTTAAAAGCTTACAGGACACCTACAGGACTTTGTTCCTTTGCAAGACTCTATATCCTTGTACAGCCATTCTTTGCAGGTCCATATTATGCATGAGTAGCTGGTGTTGGTAGCCATTCCAAACAAATTTCGTATTTGCTATTGCTCTTTCCGTATTTACAGGTATAATGTGGAAGTAAGAATTGGAAGATCCATTGGATGATACAGGAGAAGGATTAGATGATGCAGATTGAGAAAAACGTTTCGCGAAATGTAACGTTTGTTATCTATGGTATGGTCATTTCAAATGTATGGAATGAAACTGTGTTGTTTGGAGGACCCTTGGTAGATGTTGAATTCAAAAGATGCATATGCAAAATTACCGGAGGATATCCCAAGAGAATGTCTCCAAGAAGCATGGGAGGCTGTGGAACAAGTTGCAAGCGGTATACCTTGCTTCTAAGGCAATCAGTTTGTCTGTAGTGATTGTACCGTAGATGCTCTGCAAATATGAATTCGTACAAACATGCTAGCCATTTTTCGAAAAACTTGCTATTGCTACCATGTGTTGTTTTAAGATTAGTTGATTAAATGTCAACACAACATGATGCTTTGAAATTTTATAAGCAGAAGACATACTATTAGAAATTGAACTTATAAACAAGTGTACTATATATAATGGCATCACACCTATGAAATTTTCACCAAATATTATTTATTCTTTGTACTTTCAATTATCGCAAGAGTCTTAGTAAAAGTGGGCTTCAAGGAATTTTTTAGCACCCGCAATGGCAGCAAGCGTGTCATCATAGTCAGGACTCAAAAATACATCATGTTCATTGTATCTGTAGATCTGCAATTCTCGTTCTTGATTTATATTTTCCGATAAAGAAACTATTTCTTCTGAACTTAAAACGTCGTCTGACTCTGACGTGAGGACCATAGTTGGTTTAGACGTAATGTCACCTTTATTGATTTTAGCAAAGGCTTGATTGTTCATACGGGCAAAGCCAGCTGTTACGGGTACCCGGTACTTGACTCGGATAGACCATTCACTATAGTACATGGAATAAATGCCTTTAGCCCATTTATCATTAACAACAATTTCTTTACCGAGATAGATAATTGGTGTATCCTTAAATTCCTCTGGTGTTTGTGTGGGTCCTGACATGAAGAAACTATTCTCTAAACTGCCAGGCAAATTTTCTAGAATTAATTCTGTGGCATCTGCTTGATTCCAATCAAGAAAGGGTGAATTGAAAAGGAATACATCAAAGATACTGCTACGATCGTCCTCGATAGTCGAATTTGCCTTGCTTTCGATAAGATAATTTAACAAAATCGCTGCACCAGTGGAGTGTCCATACCCCAGAACGGCATCATACGGTCCATTCTGTTCAATCAATTCAAGGATCAATTCAATTTCTTCAATGTACACATTCATATCACCCCATGGATTATGTGAATTATAATATGGATTATCAACAAATCCTCGTTTCAAATTTTGCCCATTAAAACGCCAATTGAGTACATACAAATCAATAGTTTGTTCTGGTACATCAAAAAATAATTCCTTGGCAACATGTGGATGCATAAAGACATCATTCCTACCAATGAGCCATAAAACAGCCTTTCGACTGCTGCTACTTGGAGTAATTCCACCGGTATCCTTGTGTACCCATGCTTGTGCTAAAGCTTTATCACCACTTTCCAAGGAAAGAACATGTTCACTGTAATCAATCGTATCAGTATCATTGTGGATGTCATCCATATCAGATTGAGAAACGTAATAACCGTTTGTAACTTTGATCTTAAACACAAGATTAGATCCATCCAATGCATCGTAGTCTGGATTTTTTTCTGATACCTTGGATAACTCAACCCAACCGTCTCCAGGTTTTGGTAAATCAGATGGGCCAAGAGTTAATTTGAAAAGTAAATCTGTAACGTGTGGAACAAGAGAAAGAAATAATAATTTCCAGTCATAATGCAAAACAAAACGATCAACTCTGCTATCAATTAGAGCAACTTACTGTGACGATATCCACGTATATCTAGGCGGATTCGACATTTTCGATTCGTGACAATTTAGAAACTATTTAGGAATCAATC
>WKLE02000811.1:23594-35908 GCA_014885115.2 Asterionellopsis glacialis | reverse complement strand
TATAGATTTATTTACATCCTTAAAAATTCCTAAAACACATGTGACAGTTGGATTATCCAATTTACTATCTTCCAACAAACAATACAAATCCTTATTTATCAATCGACGGTTACCTGACGATGGTTGGTCTGATATTCAAATACAACATTTTTTATTGACCTTGTCAACCTTGGATACCAATCATAAAACACCTAGCACTACTTCTGCTGGTGGTGGTCGTGGTAATTCTTCCAGCAGACGATGGTGTGGTGTTGGAGAACGTGAGGGACGTGTGTATTCAAATTTAGTATTGCAACGTCATTCAGGATTTACACATGGAATGGGACGATCTGGTGATGTGACAGAACCACAACCCAAGGCTGTGGGATCTTCGGTCTTGGTCAAATTAACACTTTGGATGGTCCTTGATGCTATTCAACGTGGAAGTGGTTTGAAAGGAAAACATTCGAAATTACCCCAAGAAAATGGACCAGCATCCTTTGGTGTACTATTACCACTTTGTACAGGTATGAGTATGGCATTAGTTCTAAGTAGTTTACGTGCTTCAGTTTCGTCCTCCTCCGCCTCTAGTAATGACGAGGAAACCACCACCACTGTCACAAAAGACATTGTATTATGGAGTCGTATTGATCAGAAAAGTTGTTACAAGGCAATTCAATCGGCTGGCTTAACATGTATTATTGTACCCACTAAAATGCAAGGTGATGAAGTTACCACCGATATACAAGCCATGGAACAAACTATACAAATGCACGATCCTCGACGTATTTTAGCCATTGTGACAACCACATCTTGTTTCGCACCACGTGTTCCAGACCGTGTCGATGATGTAGCTAAATTATGTTCTACCTACGACATTGCACATGTTATCAATCATGCCTATGGACTTCAATGTTCTGTCACCAACAAATTACTCAATCGTGCATGTGTTGTAGGACGTGTCGATGCAATCGTATGTTCGACCGATAAGAACTTTTTAGTTCCTGTAGGTGGGGCATTAGTTATATCACCGCAAACCAAATTGATACAAACTGTATCGAAAACCTATGCAGGACGTGCCTCTTCGACACCCATTATTGATTTATTCATGACCTTACTATCCATGGGTTTAAAGGGATACAAACAACTTTTGGATAATCGCAAGTCAATGACACAAGAATTTCAAACCAAACTTGCGGAGATTGCTACCAAACACAAAGAGCGTCTCTTGAAATGTCCATCGAATACAATCTCCTTTGGTATTACATTAGATAGTCTTGCCAATGGCCGTACTAGGAAAGACGACGAAACCGAAGATGAATATTTGAAATCCATTAGTAAGGATATATCCTACTTTGGTTCTATATTGTTTAATCGATGTGTCAGTGGTACACGTGTTGTACCACGTGGTGAAAGTAAAACCATGGGTCAAGATACATTTTTAGGATTTGGAAGTTCTACGAATTCCTATCCGCATGCCTATATGACTGCTGCATGTGCTATTGGATTAGATGTTGATGAAATGGATGATTTCTTTCAACGTTTAGATAAAAGCTTGAAAGAATACAAAACGAAACAAGAGAAAAAATATGCCAAACAACTAAAACAAAAAGAACAAGAACAGAAATAAGAAGGACAGAATTTCTGTTATTTTGGCAGTGCCGTCCCGTAGTAAGAATCATAAATCATGTATTAAAACAGTCATTTGTTTACTGTCGACAGTTCGTTGCTTTGAAAGTGTTTACATCATGTACAATCTGGTAAAAAAAAGATCGAACGTTCTTATTATAAGCTTAAAAGTTGTGAGTAAGCTAAAGAGGACTTGAAGCCCTCTCCAACAACAATCGAAATGCATAATTCCTTCCCCCTTTTTTGGACACGCACATCTGATACTCGGACTCGGGCCGCACCAGTGTTTCTCATCCATTCTTTTCAACTTGTGTTTTCCTTCGTTGTTGAGTTGACACTTATGCTGCTTCTGTTGTTGTTGTTGTTGTTGCTACTGTCATGATGTGTTTTAAGAAAAAGTAAATAAAGGGAGCTGTCATGACTTGACAATCGAATCGATCCACTACACCACCATGTCCTGGAATTAAGGTACCAAAGTCTTTGGCCCCATGTGCACGTTTGGTAACACTTGCCAAGAATCCACCAAAGGGTGATATCAATGATATAAAGGCTGCAATAATCAATGCATGCTCTACCTTGAGTGACTCATGAATCTTACATACATTCAACAAGGGTTTCGCCAAAAGCATGGTTGACAATGCTGCACCCACAAATCCTTCCCATGTTTTCTTTGGCGATATTTGTGGCAATAATGGATGCTTGCCCATACTAAAACCAAACACATACGCCATGGTATCATTGACAATTACCAACAAGGCAGGGTAAATAATCCATGATAGGCCGTACTCTAATAGTGTCGCAAACAAAAATGAGGATTGTCCCACTAATACCAAGGCATTCATCCAATAAATTGACATTTGTTCTAATTGACTTTTGAAAAATACAGCTTCTTCTCCACTGGTACCTCCTCCTCTTCCAACAGCATTTAACTTTAGTACAAATCCAACAATGCTTGCCGCAAACATACCATACCCAATCAAATCTAACAATGTTTTATGATTAGCCCATTCGGTTGGAAAGATAATACGTCCACTTGTATTCATCCAAAAGGTTACAAAATAAAACCATTTTTCCAATGACGACAACTTGGATGATGACTCGCTCACAACTACATTGGTACCCTCTGAATACATGGCAGCTTGTAAGAAGGTAAATAAGGCAATCACACCATTTGTTCCTGTATACTTGATCCAACCATAGACACCACCCAACATGAGTAATGCTGGTAATGTTCGTTCTTGGACATTTGACCACTTACTCTTGGATTTGGTCACAGCAGTCGTTTCTTCCACAGCAGGTGACGATGAAACATCACTTCCTGTACTAATACTACTAGGAAGTTCCACATTGGATGGCAATGAGTTTGGAGCATCCAAGGTACTGCTACTGCTGCTGCTACCACTGATTGTACTTTCACTAGTTTCAGCTGTTGTAGTGGATAAGGAATCGGATGATGATGATGGTGGTGGTGGTGTACTACTGCCACCACGAAGATCGACAAGTACTGCAAGTGGCAAAGTAGTAACAGTTTTACTCTTTTTCATCACAGATCGTAAGGATGGTACATGCTTCACTTTGGATGATGCAGATACTGCCGTTGTTGCTTGGACAGTAGACACCAAAGCCAACAACAACTTGGTTACGTGGTTGTAATTCACCATGATTTTAAAATGAGATGAACTCTAAAGTTAACAAGACAATCGGTAAAAGAGACTACTTTTTAAATTTTTTTTTTTAATGTTTGAACTCAAGCAATACAGATGGGTGTTGAATAGACTGCTTGACACTACGAGATCTTGTGTTCTTGTTGATTCGCTTGTCAACAACAGGGTCAAGGAGATTTGCGTGTGTGTTTGTCGTAAAGCGACAGTTGACATGCATGACACATTCCGACATATTTTGTAGTTGACAGAAGATGAAGTTCTTCTTTGTCTCGCTCACACAGAAAGTGTTTACATTTAGTATTTACGTTCCACAAACGATGAATGTAGGTAAGTATAGTAGGCAAGTACGTGTTTTACAATGACTACCCGGTACGGACGAAGCACAGAAACATCTGTCTTCATCCCGAGATACTTTGTATTTTTAGGGTTAGGGTTACATTCCGGTCTCGATCCGAATCCTGAAGAAAAATAACTATAAAAAACTTCGCAAATCCAAAGCTAGTACGTAATATTATAAGTTTGAAATTTAGTAGAATACCTCTTCTCCAGTGGCTATTCTTATTAGTTGTAGACAATCTACAGATAGAACTGTAGTGAGCAGCAGTCAATTTGCAATAGTGAAAAGTTTTGTACCATGACGCCTAGACTGCTCTCTTCTGAATGACCCTGTTTATATTATCTTATGTATATATGCTATTATTAATAATGCATATATTTGTATCTAGTACAGTATTTGAAATAAATCAGCGGCATGCTTCACAACAATTACATTCAGTTCCCCTATCACAGTAAATCAATATGGTATGATTGTCATGATGGTAGCATACACTTTGAGGTATAGGTCCTGTCATATCATTCATTTGAAAGTCAAATCGAACTTCAAAGGTATAGAAAGATAGACCAGAGAAATCAAGCCAGCCATTACAGAGGCGAAATAAAAACGTGTGTGAGAGACATATAGATAGATGCTTAAAAATTATACATGCACCTGATTGGCAGACAAAAAGATATCAAGGAAATACTTTCATCTGGAAGGAAACTTACCTAAATCTGTTAGAAGGCCCATCTCTGTAGGCACAGAAGATGATAGGCGATTTTTCATTAAATACAATGACTCTTTTGTGTGGTTGTACATTTAAAAAACGGTGTGATTTTTGTGAGCGTGTAAAAGAAACAAGGGAGAAAATGGGCTTCATTGAGAGTCCTTTGTAGATGCCTTTACTTACTCAATTCTTGTAAATGCCCAATCTCGCTTGGAATAGATGATGTTAGTTCGTTATAATCCAGCCACAATGATTCTTTTTATATTTCAGAAGATAGAGAGGTGCGGAAAACATGCACATACAATCACAACCAGTAACGAATTAAGGCAGTGTCAATAGATGTGCTTAATAATCAGCTTCACGAAAATTCAACCTGTCTCACGTAGATAACTTACCGAGCATCTTCATATTCCTGATCAATGGGGAAATTGTACCCTCGATTCCATTGCTTGATAGGCGAAGGAATTCTGTTGGTTGATTAAGATACCAGTGCACGTGGGAGATACAGAAGGGAAACAAAATTAGCTTTGCTGCCATGGAAGGGTTTGGCAAGCAAAAAGTCAACCAACGTCATCAAGAACTTACTCAAGGTATTGATGTTATATAGCGCGAGCGGAATGGTTTCGGTCAATTTATTGTTTGCCAATGATAAATAGTCTGAATATATGATTGACGAAGAACAGAAGGAAAAAGAGCAGAAAGCATGAGTGCTAAAGTTCGTTCTTTCCTTCCCACGTGCCGTTGATTGTAATAGCACTTCACAATATATGTGTGTACTTACGTAAATTAGAAAGTCCCCCCACCTCTGAAGAAATACCCCCATTGAAACCATTCCGTGCCAAACTTAATATTCCTAGAAAAGAAAACCAAAATGCGTTCGAATTTTGTGAGAAAACCTAGTTTTGCCAATAGGAAACAGTAGCATCATGGATCCTAAAGTAGAGAGGAAATGCCAACATACCTAAAGAATGAATATCGTACAACTCATTTGGGAGAGTACCAGATAGGTCATTATCACTAAGGTAGATGTTTCCTGTGAGATAACAAGGAGATCAAGTGTAAGTATAGGACCATAAAAAAGATTGTAAACACTGTGAGCACACGAAATTTAAGGAATTATCTTGTCTTACGGAGCATGGTCAATCTAGATATTGATGAATCGATTGTTCCAGATAATTCATTATAGCTCAAATCAAGAGTATCTGATGATTCAAATAATGAGAGACAAGCGCGACAGTCATTAGTTCCACGTAAAGTATTTTGTATAAGGTCAACAAGTACCACTAACATCAACTGGTATACTGTTCGCATAGTGTTTGGTGACAGGAATACACCCTTTAACTTACGAAGAAAAGGTAGTTTGTATACTACCGAAGGAATTCTACCAGTCAAATGAAACCCTTCTACTCTCAATACAGCTGTGTAATACAAAGGAGTAAATACAAAATGATTGAATCTCCGACTTTTTTAGAATTGACGGTATCATACATAAAACGGTAGAACATTCACAGAAAATGCAGAATTTTGCCAATCTGCATGTATATCACAGTACGTACCTAAGGATGTCAATATTTCCAATTCTGGTGGTAGTGCATCATCGTAGTAATAATCACTGACTTGTTCGTCTTGATTGCTGTCACCTTCGGTAGCATGCTGATGCTGGTTGTCTTGGTATGCAATGATCGACACAACTTCATCATCATTGTTACATTCAATAAAATCCCAATGGCATTCCTGTATGCTTCCCAACAAATGGTAATCATGATGCGGATAATGCAGGTTTTGACTTTTACTGGTCATGGAAGAGGTTAGAGAAGTACCACTGTCAACTTCTCCTCCGTCACCATCGTCTGCAGTTTTGGTAGTTGGATCAATAACAGCAAAATAAAATACAGCCAAAGCATACCGTTTTTGAATTTTTTGAATATTATTGTAGTCATCTTCGTCCTCCTGCTCGTGGAATGAAGATGATAAAGTAAAGTTAAACGATGACGACAAGGATGCTGAGATTTCATCTTCCAATACCATCCATTCCAAAGCTAAATTTTGAGGTGTACCAAGTTGATGTAACAAATCAACATTTTTCGTCACATTAGATACTATTTGTGTAAATTGATTGTATCGCAAATTCTTTTCATGGCTGTCATTATTATCCCCCGACGATGAAAATAAGAATCCCAAGGCAATCAGCACACCTATAAGAATTGCTGATATGGCAATAATCACAACAACAATCAAACCAAGAGTTTTGCAATCTATCATCTTGGTGCAACTAGAATCTGTGTATGTACTGTTGATGTTATCGTCTTCTTCTGATCTTGCTTGTTCTCGCCTTTGTCGTTCTCCATTGCAAGTTCTTGGCATCGTTCTTGTAGTCGACATGGGTGGTTGATCTCGATGGTGATTGCTGTTGTCATCATGTTGCTCTTGTGTCTCTGTTGATACTTTTGCTTTTGATGGTGGTTGTTTTTTGGTAATAGTCGCTGCTTCTGGTTCTCTCGCTGACAATGATTTTTCTGCTGAAGATTCTTTAGACGCAGTTAGAAATGCAGGTTCAAAGATCCAACTTTGAAAATCGAAATAAGATGATGCAGATGTTGCACCGTCATCGTTCGTAGTAGTAGCAGGTTTTGTTTCGTCATGGGCATGTTGATCGGCCTCGGCCGCAGTTAAAAACAGTTTGAAACGCTTTTGTATATCATAAACATTACTCTTCTTCGTTTGCGGGGTATCATCATTGTCGTCGTCACTTTCTGCTTCCACCGTAGTCAAATCTAATTTGACACGCCCTTGCGAGTCACACGCATCACTCCGCTTCTTCTTGTTGTTACACCAGGGAGATCTTAGAGTACCATCATTGTTAGCTTCATCTGTTTCCACTGTACTTAAATCCAATGTAACACTGGCTTGCGGATCATAACCACTACGATCGTTCGTTTTCTTATACAAATTTGTAGCAGCACCAGTTGCAGTTCTGGTTTCCATGGTTGATCTTGGTATTTTTCTTGCAGATGTGACAGTATGACTATAACTATTGACATTGTTGGTAGTTGCGGATGAAGCATTGTGAAATCTCTCTTGTTGCTGTTGAAACGACGACGACAAAGGTGTTGGTGCTAACGAACGTACACTTCTACCATAGACCATATTCATATTCTCGTTGGTTCTCATATTCGTGGTTGGTGGTGGTGATGGTGGTGATGGCGGTGGTTCTTCAAAGGGATTATGTCTTGTTGTCGTGACAGCAGAAGGATTCGTCACACGAGTTCCATAATTCCCATAATTCAAATACGACAAGGGCAAATCCACATAATGTCTTCCTCTTGTACTTCTTGGTGGTGATGATGCTGATGCTGCTGTCGTGATCGTTGCTGTTGTGCCTGTAGTTTGGGTGTCATTATCTTGATTATCAACGTTAAGATGAGGAAAGATGGATCTCCTTATGCTGTTGTTGTTGTTCTCTCCATTTGGCGACGACGACGACGATGACGGTGGTGGTGGTGAAGAAGAAGAATATGATTTGAGATTATTATGCTGATTGGGTGTCGTTGTTGTATTGGTTGTCACCATGATGATGAAGGTTTTTTCAAACGACCGTTATGTTGCTTGATTGTTCTATAGTGAAGAACTGCAAGAAACGAAACTACACTGCTAGGAAAGAAAAATTGTTGATGTTTCTTTTCAATCACGACCGAACGGTCTGTGCAAAGGAAGTCTGCTGAGCGTTCTCTTGAATCTTGTTCACAATCCGTTGTGAAGCACTCCTTCTTGAGTGCAATCTTGCTCGTGCAGTTGGTGTCAGAGATGGAAAATGTCTTTTTTGAGTTTGGAGTGAGATTTGCACACCCATAAACGCACAACACGATGTTGTTAATGGATTTGCTCTCTCCAGTAACATCCACAGCATAGATGTGTGTCCCGTTTCGATCCCTTGTCTTGGATTGGGTAAGTTAAATTATTACATAGTCCTAAGGTAATGTTCCTTCCACGGACGATGGATACCTTTCTTGAGTGTTTGTTCGACGAAAATTCGTTTGTATTGGATCGACAGTTGGAGGGAATTTGGATTCGGTGCTTTAAAATGTCATATTAACAGTGAACGAGAACCCCTTCCAGCGGTCGAATCCGTTTTTACTTAGGGTGGGCGGGAATACAGTACACCTTCCGAAAAAATACTTAAGAAACGTGGAAAATCCTCGAAACTTAGGAATGTGCGACCAGATTTGAGAAGCCTTTGATGTTTTACTCACACCGTAATCTACTCTCTCTAGTAGCAACCACTTGTAATTATTATTTATAATCCTCTACAGATGAGAACAGTATTTTTTTTTCAGTTTACAATCGCGTTTTCAATTTGATCTTCTCTCCTATAATCTATGGTCCAAAACAAAAACAAAAGATTCACACAATGGCAGAAGGGCAAGGATCTCTCGATCTTGTCAGTGTAGACGAGAATGCTCTTGTATCATCTGAAGATGAGAACCGATCACCAAGATCACCATCGCAACAAGTACCTATTGATGATGAGTTTGTATCCCTTTTGGTAGCAGATCAATTGGAAAATATGAGGGAGCTTTTAGAAACGTCCCTCAAAAAACAAGAAACATCCCTCGAAAAACAAAAGGATGAACACCAGAAGCAACTCAAGGAGCTAAAAGAAGATTATGAAGACAAACTCAAAGAACAGGATCGTAAGATCCAAGAACAGGATAGGAAAATCGAAGAATGTCGCCAACAAGACGAAGAAACGGAGAACAAGAAACTCCCCCAAGATACCTTCATTTTTCTTATTTCTTCCAGTCCTAAAAACATCCCTTTCTGGTTCGCATTTGTAATATTTTCATTACAAATCAGCATATTTGGACTCCTAGCTGCGAATCGTATTACTCCGGGAAGTGATAATAAACTTGGCATTCCTGAGTGTGTTAATACAGAGGTGCTTGTCACTCAAGTACTTGCTATCATGATTTCTGTTTACACTCAAGATGATCTTCGTGTTGCATTAGAGCAATTCCACGCAGCATATTTTGCAGAAATCGAAGAAGCTTTTGACAAGAAACAGAGATCTGTTGCACTTTGGAAATGGCGACTTTCGTATATTTGCCGCTTCTTTGAAGGTGCTCTAAGTCTCATAATTTCTTTTTTTCTTATCATGGCAGTTGATAATGTCTTTGATTTATTACTCAACTTTACTGCCATGATGTTTGTTTCAGAGTTTGATGACATTGCCTTTGCCATAGCACCCAGTGGGTATTTTGGTCATGATGTGAAAGAGGAAAGTCAAATGATAGCTCAGACAACTTACAAAATCCCTGAACAACAAGAACAGCAATATTCATACAATGTGATTCTTTTAATTGTAACTTTTGTCGGCATGATCATTGCCTGGTTCATGCTGAAGCCCACAAGAGGAGAATCCAATTGTTTATGCAAACAATTATATGTACAGTTTGGTGATCAGGCTCAAGCCGAGCTTGGAACCTATAGTGGTATGTACCTAAAGAACAACGGCCAAAAAAACAACCGAGTACAATATGTTGGAATGCAGTTTCATTCTTGTGAACCAAATTCAAAACATGGGATTTTCTCATACTCCAATGAAGAGAAAGCATGGACTTTCTCCTATTGCAAGAATGGCACTAATTTTAATGATTGTGGTTGGAAGGCTAAATCAATCCAGACTATGTCTAACAACCTTGTGAGGAGTACAAGTGCATCTCCTTGGGTTGCAAGAAACGAGATCCAAATTGATTACTTCCGTCTGACTTGCGTTGATGACGAAGTAAAGGAGTACCCAAAAAAAAGTACTAACTCATCAACCTCACCACAGTGCCCTTTTGAAGTACATGGTACCAATCAAAAAGGGTGTTCTTTCGGGTTTTACGGCCCCTTTTGTTCTGCCGGTAAACCCTGCACTACCATGGAGCAACAGCCTGGTTTGGAAGGCTTCGTTGATCCAAGTCCAGACTCTGATATTCAATGGTCAGGGAAATACAAACTGTTGGAGGATGAAAATAAATCATCTGTGCAATCCTACGGCAATCCTGTCTACATCGGAGACAATGAATTAGATGATTTTTTATATTTAGATCGGTTTTTAGATGTGATTTTTTTTACTGGTAGGCGTTGGGTCCTTAGTCATATTAACACTACAAGGAATAAACTCACTGAGTACTTCCTCAACGGAATACATGCTGGTTCAAAAAAATTTCCAAATATTTCATTTGTTAGTGAGCCTGTGCAGGTTGATAATGTTAGTGAGACCGTGTCTCCTGCGTCCTTGGCTTGGTTTCATGTTTTGGATGAGGACATATCTAATTCTTATTTTGTATCTCCAGATGTTGGTAGACCAGTTGAGTCAAAATTATTTTGTCCGTATTGTGATAATAAAACCAATCCTTGCAAGTACAAAGGTTTTTGCAATGCAAATGGTAGATGTGCATGCAAAAACGGTGCTGAAGGGTCTCTATGCGAACAAATACCAACTGCCAATGGGAAGTGCAATTCATACTTCAATCAAGCAGAGTTTAACTTTGATGGTGGCGACTGTTGCGGTGCTACTTGTCAAGATTCAGAGAATCATGCATGTGGTAGTGTGAATTTACAAACTGCGTTCGGAGTAAATCTTTCATCACCTGGATATGGTTTCCCAGAATGTAAGGACCCATCCATGGTTCGTATCAGAATCGAAGCTTTCGTCGACCATAGGAATGCTCCTATGAGTCTGGTGTGTGATAACGTCACCTATCTTGACCTTCCATCACATATTGGTTTAGACAATTTGGGGAATGAAACTGTGTATGTTAAAGATGGCGTTGACTGTGAATTTTTTTCAGGTGTTCCGTGGGAAGAACACTCCATCTTTGAGGAAAGAAATAACCATAGCATTGAGCTTGCCAGCAACTATTCACGACGATCTAGTTTTGCAGTGATCAAGTCATGCTTATTGGAAAAGCTGTCGAGTATTACGGATGAAATTGACCTCCGCAATAAAGATACTCCACAGGGAAAGGCTATACGTTGGCTCAACACTGACTTGTCTCCATTTTCCAGTTGTGAAAGTACGTTTTTACAACAACGATATGTCTTGGCAACTCTCGATTATGCTTATAGTGAGTCTTCGGAATATGGTTCTATAGTATCCAGTATCAGCGAATGCCGCTGGCCATTGGATTTTGTCGATTGCAATGCAGACGGGTATGTTTCAAGACTTTTCCCAGGTGAGCACACACACAAAAGTTTTGTCTTTATACAGACTTGAGTAGAAGGTTTGGTAGATAAGTTTGTTTGGTAATACTATATTACTTGTTCGATGGGATTTGCTTTTATTAGCCTGCTTTGGCACAGCATATAAGGAAAGAACCAGATTGCATTTATTATTTGAATGGTATTTCAAAATTCTTTACCAATCTTGTTTTCTCCTTTTTCCGTATTCTAATGTTTATGTAAATTTACAATGCAGAGCAATTGCATTTGTACAGCGGCGTTTTAAGTGGTTCGATCCCTTCGGAGCTAGGGCTCCTTACAAACTTAGGTACGTAAATAGTTGAGAAACTTTGGTATATATATGGAAAGATACAGATTGCATTTTTAATTTGAATGGTATTTCAAAATTCTTTACCAATCTTGTTTTCTCCTTTTTCCGTATTCTAATGTTTTTGTAAATTTACAATGCAGTATGGTTGGATTTGTACTTAACCGATTTAAGTGGTTCGATTCCTTCGGAGCTAGGCCTCCTTACAAACTTAGGTACGTACTTAGTTGAAAAACTTTGGTATATATATATGGAAAGATACAGATTGCATTTATTATTTGAATGGTATTTCAAAATTCTTTACCAATCTTGTTTTTTTTTTTTTCGTATTCCAATGTTTTTGTAAATTTACAATGCAGATACTTTGGCTTTGTCTTACAACGCTTTAACTGGTTCGATTCCTTCGGAGCTAGGGCTCCTTACAAACTTAGGTACGTAAATAGTTGAGAAACTTTGGTATATATA
>WKLE02000811.1:11032-23420 GCA_014885115.2 Asterionellopsis glacialis | reverse complement strand
AGGGGGGTTGGATTTGTCCTCCAACGATTTAACTGGTTCGATTCCTTCGGAGCTAGGGCTCCTTACAAACTTAGGTACGTATATAGTTGAGAAACTTTGGTATATATAAGGAAAGAAACAGATTGTATTTTTAATTTGAATGGTATTTCAAAATTCTTTACTAATCTTGTTTTCTACTTTTTCCGTATTCTAATGTTTTCGTAAATTTACAATGTAGTGGAATTGGATTTGGACTGGAACGCTTTAATTGGTTTAATTCCTTCGGAGCTAGGGCTCCTGACAAACTTAGGTACGTAAATAATGAGAAACTTTGGTATATATAAGGAAAGAAACTGATGGCATTTTTTTTTTGGAATGGTATTTCAAAATTCTTTACCAATCTTGTTTTCTCCTTTTTCCTTATTCCAATGTTTTTGTAAATTTACAATGCAGATACTTTAGCTTTGTCCGACAACGCATTAAGTGGTTTGATTCCTTCGGAGCTAGGGCTCCTTACAAATTTAGGTACGTAAATAGTTCAGAAACTTTGGTATATATAAGGAAAGAAACAGATTGCATTTTTAATTTAAATGGTATTTCAAAATTCTTTACTAATCTTGTTTTTTCCTTTTTCCGTATTTCTAATGTTTTTGTAAATTTACAATGCAGTGGAATTGTATTTGTCCAGCAACGCTTTAACTGGTTCGATTCCTTTACAGCTAGGGCTCCTTACAAACTTAGGTACGTAAATAATTGAGAAACTTTGGTATACATAAGGAAAGAACCAGATTGCATTTAATATTTGAATGGTATTTCAAAATTCTTTACCAATCTTGTTTTTTTCCTTTTTCCGTTTTCTAATGTTTTTGTAAATTAAAAATGCAGGGGGGTTGGATTTGTCCTCCAACGATTTAACTGGTTCGATTCCTTCGGAGCTAGGGCTCCTTACAAACTTAGGTACGTAAATAGTTGAGAAACTTTGGTATATATAAGGAAAGAACCAGATTGCATTTTTTTGTTTGAATGGTATTTCAAAATTCTTTACCAATCTTGTTTTTTTCCTTTTTCCGTATTCTAATGTTTTTGTAAATTTACAATGCAGAGGCTTTGGGTTTGTCCTACAACGCTTTAAGTGGTTCGATCCCTTCGGAGCTAAGCCTCCTTACAAACTTGTGTACGTAAATAGTTGAGAAACTTTTGTAGACTCTTGATCTGTTCTTGATTAACAAACATGAAATCAAGAGATGGCAATGTGTTAATTTTCTGTTTTCTCACCCCTACACAATCTTTCACTATCCAAAACGCAGTTGAATTACACCTCGAGAACAATGCGGATCTGACAGGGATTCTTTCAAGTGAATTCTGCAGTTTTTTGTATATAGAAACGAGTGGAACCAATGTAATTTGTCCTGATTGTACAACCGGTTTCTCCAACTTTGAATGTTATTAAGCGGGACTTGGATGATATTTTTAGGTGGTCGTCTTTTGTTTCTTCATGTGTGTCCAAAAAGTATTGACATTCCTCTTTCACGTCGATCATGTCATTGGATTATGTCATTTTGTCAGAATCGTTGTATTTTTGTTGCTTTGAAAATGAAAATCAACAATCATTTTAGTTTTCTTCCTTGTATTAAGATGTACCAAAATGGTCAACAATTCACTCACAAACACACACACAAACACAATCACACCAAGGTTGTTTCGACAACACCATGACGCCGTCGTCCAACCGACGGACCGATTCGACCACACGCAGATCTCCCCCAGCCAGAAGACAAGTCCTTCCAGTTTTAACCTTATTGTCTTGTTAACCTTTTGACCATGTACAGTAGTAAAAGAGTTTTACCGGTACATCTATTTCTCTGTACAAATTTGTACTGGGCCTATTAGGACTAGGGAGAGAATCCCTTTCTCATTACCAGGTACCAGGTACAGATTGGGGAAAATATCTTACTTACTACTGTACTGTACCAGTTACTGTACATACATGTTTGGACATCATGACGTTAACCGGTCGGTTTGCATCCTTTTGAATGACGCAAACTACAGGTTTGCATCATTTTGCTTACTAAGTACTCGTACATGTAAAATAATTCTATACAGTAGGGGTAGTACACATAAATATTGAGATTTTGGTGCTCTGTTCCCAAATTGGTAGGCTTAATTAATTAGTACAGTCAGTGAAATGGAATGCGTAGTAGTAAGTATTTACTGTACGAATTCGAACCATGTGTTCCATTACCAGGTAAGATCGATGTGTACCTGGTAAACCTGGTTTACCAAAAAAATTCTACGTGAAATTAGTAGGTAAAAAATGACGCTAATCCGGTTCGCGTCATTCGATTATAGATATATTGTTTTTGATTGCAGAAAGAGATGAGAACAGCAGATGTTAAGGATTCGAATGATAAATGGCGGACTATAGTGTCATTGATTGGTCAACTCTCAAAAAGATTTATTTAAGACATTGATGAAATTTCCGACGTCATACCTCACGGACTCGTCTGGAAAAAGAAAAAAAAGAGAAAGATTTTTTATTTTATTTAATGTACGTAAATCCGGTATAAACTACCTCGTACAAAGAAAGATTTGCACACCTGCGAATCGTGTCAAACAGAACTTGCAACTCTAGAGACTAACTAACTCTTGCCCAACAACCCCTTTTGGACTCTTTATATACATGCTTCGTCTTCATCATTAACTATATTATTTTTCTTCAAGTCGACAAGTGAACAAGTAAACAATGTCATCCACATCGAGGCGAGAGTTGACGAATGAAAAGTCGGTACGTGCCATGGAGACCGATGAATCCAAGGTGAAGGAAAATCTTCCATCCATGTACAGCATGAGTCGCATGCAATCTGTCAAGTTATTGAATGAAGACGAAAAACAAGCTGAATCGCTCTTCATTTTGGAAGGAATTACATCAGATTATTTCACCAAGGAAAACCCACCCAAGGATTGGGCCGATGTCAGTTTCCTCATTCCTCATGAAGCAATTCGAAGGTAAGAGACTCTCTCTAGAGACTAACTAGTACGTGTAGGCGTGCATGTAGAGAGTACTTCACACGTGTAGCATCTCTTGCTGTTGACTGGTGTCTTATTTGACTCACTCACATCGCGTGTTATATATGGTGCCCTGCTGTTTGTTCGATAGAGAAATGCATGCCATGGTTAAGAATGTTGAAGCACTCAACCCGAGTGGATACTCCGAAAGCGAGGCTTGGAGGGTTCTTTATTTTTCTGAATGGTACGTTGACACCTTTATGGTTATGGTTCATGAGCATCACGATGCCGAGGAGGAGATTTACTTCCCTTGGGTAGCAACCAAAGCAGCACCGCCTGATAAGCTCACTAAAGACCACACGTCTCTTGTTGCCATGATGGACGAAATCAAAGAAGTTTGTGAGGCAATCATTGGAAAAACGGGCACTGGCTGCTCGGACGAAATTGCAAAGCTCAAGGACTTGGTGCCTGCCTTCGTCAGGGATATGTCGGGTGAGTCATAAAATGAATACTTTCATTGAATACGTCCTTTACATGTGTGCCATGTTTCTTTTTTTCTTTCTTGCAAAAACACTCAACCCTTTTCTCTCCTTCATGCATCAGCTCATCTCAAGGAGGAGGAGGAAGGGGTAACTCCCCTCATTCGTGAACACTTCACAATGGAAGAAGAACATGCTACCGTGGAGAAAATTCTTCAAAAAGGTGGGCTTACTCTTGCAAGGAACTTTCTTCCTTCAATCGTTTGTGCCATGAAGGAGTGGGCCAGCCCCGGCTTTAACGAGGAGTTTAAAGGATCCACGCCTCCACCCATTCTTCACCTACTCGAAAAATATTACATGCCAGATTACCTTTCTCAGGTGGTTCCATGTCGAGATGCTCCTACTCTTGATGAAAAACCTACCCTCTCCAAGGTTGGATGCTTTGGTCTTCCCTTTTGCTTTGGCTGCATCTGTTAAAAATGTTGCGATTGGCTGGTGTAAAGGTGTACATGTTGATGAAACAATCTCGAGTCACAATCTTGCTTGAGGTTTTTAGTTTCATTTTTGAAAATAGCGCACAAATAAATACCTCACTCGCATTGTGGTTTCTAATACTCTAGTCTAGTGCTATCAGTTTGGTTTGTGATTGCGTCACCCATCTTGCTCTTTTACCACAAATCTTGACGTTTCAGGTAATGAAACTGTGCTTGTTAGAGATGGTGTAAAATTGTGAATTCAGGTGCTGCTGAGTACCGTACTCCATGTACGAAGAAATAATAATCTGAACACGAGGATAGCATTGAGCTTGTCAGCAGTGATTCGAATAGTATAGCGGCCAGTTCTAGATTTTCAGTGATCAAAACATGCTTATTGGAACAATTAGCCAGTATTTTTTTATTACGGATGAAAATGACCTTTGAAATCAAGATATTCCACAGGGAAGGACTATACGGTGGCTCACTATTGTCTCTCGTCTCTATTTTCTCTAGTTAGGAAAGTACGTTTTTACAACAGTGATATATATCTTGATAATTTTTGATAATGATATTGATTGTTTTCTATCATTAAAAATATTGATGAATATAGTGACGGTGGACTGATTGATTCCATATTGTCCAGTATCAGCGAATGCCACTGGCAACTTAAAATCATGTTGGATGCATTTTCAGACAGATGGATTTGTTTCTCAACTATTTCTACCAGGTGAGAACACATGGAAAGGTTTGTCTTTTTGTACAGACAAGAGCAAACGTTTCGGTATTTACGTTTTTAACATGCATTACGGTCAAGAGACAAACGAAAAGTAGACTCTAACCTTAATGCACTTTAGTCTACAATCACTTGAAAATCCAGAACCGAACCATAATACAGTACTGTAGTCGAATCAAATTTCAATTTTGAAACATTATAAAATAAATATATAATGTTCTCAATTTCTCTCATGTTTGCACAAGAATGGTGCTCTCTAGAAAAGTAAGTTATAAACTCTAGTAAAAAGAAAAAGTCTACGAAGGAGAGATGCAGCCCTTACGAATATTATAACATGTACCAATCCTCGGTCTATATGATGGTGACAAGTTTGTACTGCAGTATACCCTGTCAAGAATTTCTATTGCAGTGGTTTGTCTACGCCACCGTGATGGGAGATGAGGTACCGTTTGTTGTTTGTTTCACCATTACAGTCAATTGAGTACGTATATATTCTTTGGTACAGCAGCAGTAGTCTTTGACAAAGAGACTTCTGGTGAACAAATCTGTATTTTTCTTCATCTTTACCTTTTTGCGAAAAGAAACATGGAATCAGCCTAAAAATTCGTGTACGATGAGCTATAGTGTTTTAAAAAATTGCATACATACATCATAATTTAGTTGCTTTCCCTGCTGCTGCTGCTACTACTACTACTACCTTTTAACTACTACTCCCATCCATATCTTGTGTTGCCATGGGTATGACACCTGATTTTACAATGACAACATCCACTTTAGGACGATTCGAGGGTGGTTTTACATCAACCTTTTCAATTTTTTGAACCACTGTATCAAATCCATCTTGGACGATACCAAATACAGCATATCTATCATCTGCCCATCCACTATCATCCTTAATTTGGATAAAGAATCTTGAATCAACAGCACCTGACAACCCCCGTACCATACTGACCAAACCCTTTTGTGTATGTTGTAAATTAAAATTATCAGGTTCAAATGGTTTCCCATCCGTAAAGGAGGATGTACCAAATTTCCCTAATCCACTTGTATCACCAATAGCACCACCTTGAACTGTCATTTCGGACAGTACGCGATAAAAGGTTGTTCCGGCATAGGAATTCGATTCACATAGTGATACAAAATTTTCAACAGTTTTAGGCATGGCCTTGCCAAATAGACCCATGGTAATTCGTTTAGGGGTCTTGTCGTTACCAATTTGAACATCTAAATATACACGATTTGTAATTTCTTGTGGTGTTTGTGCGGGATCAATATACGATGCCCATGCAGTTTGTTGTTGATTTGTTGGTGCGAAAAATGTTACACCAGCAGTAGCTATTCCAGATGTTAGTGCTGAAGTGAGAAAATTACGACGACTTGCTGGTGTTGCATCGTCCCCATTCTCTATCAAAGAAGTATCTTGAGGTGATGAATACAATAAACTTGTGGGGGAATCATAATGTTGACCATGATGATTCCAGTTAACAATTGGTTGTTGAAAAGCTTCTACACTATTTCTGCAAAGCAACGGTGTCATGCAGAGTAGGGGAAGATTCCATTGACCGATCTTCATTGTCGATTTCCTTACCGTCGTATACGTTGCGACAAGATGTGATTGCATCGGGTGACACAAAAACGTGTTGAGAAAGCTGAAAAGCTGTAATGTCCGCAGATTGACTCACAGATGATGTCTGTCTGACGACCAAGTTGATGTTGATCTTTGCGGAGACTCAAGTCAGTCCTTTCGTTTGCGCTAACATTAACCCTAAAAATTTGTTGTCTAAACAAATAAAACGCACGTACACACATCACGAGGAAAGACTTGGCTACAAGACCATGATATGAAACCATTATTTAATCAATTTTGCGGAAAGTTTTCCCAATGGTCTGAGGTCTCGTGGTTTCTCTTCATTAAATGGGGTGTAGGAGAAGAATAGCAAGATCGGATGGGAGAAGTATCGAAACGGACAGAGTATGAGTGTGTAAAATTGAAGTCCTAAATTATGATCATTATTTGCTTTCCTTGGCAATGCATTGTATCAAAACCAAGAAAGCATCATGTTGGTTGTCTTGGTCACTTTCCTGCTTTCTTTTTGCTCTCATTTTTGTCGAGTTTAGAAATCAGAAGAACGGATAGTATTCATATCACCCAAATCAATTTTATTTGCGCCCGCTTTACCAGTCGAATATTTATTCAAATCTTCTTGTCCTACAGGTACTTGTGAAAAAGCAATGACACCTGCAAGCAATGCAAGTCCACCTAGTAAACTCGTCAATGTTTTCATAATTCCACCCTCATTGGCGTCATCACTAGCAGCAGCATTTGCTTCTTTCCATTGTTCGGTCAACATTTCAGGCATTAATTCATCATTCATGGATTTACGATCAATTACAGCACCACCTGTACTACTGACTGTTTCAACTGCTGCTACTTCTTCTTCTTCTTCCTTACTAGCTTCTTCCTTGAGTCGTTGAAGTTGTTCTTCTAATGCCGCAATTTCTTCTTCTTTACTAGAGGCCGCAAGAGACACCAGTGGTACACGTACACGAGCACCAAATACCTGCTTTTGTTGTTCGAGTCGTTGAATTCCAAAATGCATTCCAGGAGATTGAAAGGCATTGATACACAGCATACTACAGGAGTATACTGTTAGCGATAACATAAGAGTCTTGTTGATAATATTAGGAAGCCTCATGATTCTATAGATAATTGACAATAATGGACCAGATTGATGACTGTAATCGATATCCTTTGTGCTTTTTCTTTTTATTTTGTTAACCGAAAATTGATGTTTTTACTTCTTGGCAAAATAAGATAAATATGCTTGACAGGCCACAACTTGTATGCAAGAGAACGGTCCTACTTTGATATGTGTAGAGTATTATCGCTGTGTCTCTCTTCTTGGAGTAAAGTTGTTGGTGTGGCCTGTTGTGTCAAATGTTCCCATGGCAGTATTAGGTGTACGGTAATAGTGTAAACTATTATTCAATCCGGTAATCTTTCTAACTATTAAGAGAAATAATAAAATTATATTGATTATAAACAATTAAGTACGGCCTAAAAATCGAGGATCTTGAGATCTGCGTCGAGACAACACGTCACTATCTGGATCACTATCCTACAATGTAACTTTTATCCCTATCTTTAGTGTAGATGAACTTAGGAGTGTCCTACCTCATGAACTCAAAAATATTATTTCACCATGGTTGTCTTGAATGATGAAAATGCATGTTGGATTGTTCTTTGAAAAAAAAGATCTTTTCGTAGACCAGACAGACTTGTGATAGTTACTGTGTTTAGCCATGAGGAAAGTCTCATTTTCTAGTTTCTTTCTGCAAATAATCCATGCTCATGTGCTTCGAAATTGCGTCGTTGAGAGCTGGCAATAATACTCAGGCAATTAAAGTCAGCCTAAGGAAGAAATCCAAGTGATGGGAAGGCTACTTGTATTTATTTCATTCATGCCTAATTTTGGCAACAAGTCATACGGATGACGAAATTTGGAATTGTACAAGTAATTTTGTAGAGAATAAATTCATCCTTGACTTTATATTTTTAATATCAAAACACAAGATTAAAATCTTCCTTCGGTTGTGTCACGTACTGTATTGTGCATGCCATGTCATGTAGTTGTTGTTTTTCTCTGTTTTTTTTTAATGTTTTTTTCTAAAGATTCCCTATACCCAAGTATTAGGTATCCATCTAATGCTTGTTGGCGCAATATACTGTACGTTAAAACTGCAATCTCTCTCTCTAGTAGCCCCTCCAATCGTCACCCCCTCCAATCCTTGCCACGACGAAAGCTCTATGTCTCTCGCTCGATCTTTACTAACACATCATCATTTATAGATTCAAACCTGCCTTTTGAAACATGTTTTCAAATCCAGCGGATAGCTTAGGATCCGTACTTAAACCTTGTTGAATAATGGGTTGCAGGCGTCCAGGACCCTGCGATTGTGATAATGCATGGATGGCCTTTACAAAGTCCATGGCAGGATCTTGAATGGTACCAAATGGATCTTGTACAGGACGTTTTGCAAAATGCAAATGTGAAAAGGTAGCATCATATCCAATTTCAAGAACTTCCATAGGTTCATCATCCTCTGCTTCAGTTTTACCACCTCCGAGACCACCACCTGCCAAAACTGAACCCTGGGACGTCAGCATGGCAACGACCATCGCCAAGGTCTGGGACCATACACGTTGACCATCTGGTTCACTCAATAGAGCAGGTGTATCACAAAGTAATTTCGTAAGACCAATGACTTGTGCTTTGGCTTCAACCTTGACAGCTGGTAGATCCGATTGTAATCGTGGTAACCATATTTGTACCAACAACATTAAACCCATTCCTGGTTGAATAGCATTCAATTTATCCATATATGCTTGTCCACCGAATTTACCAATGAATACCGCAAAAAAATGGGTTAATAATCGTACATACCGGGCAGACTTTCCATGTTGCAATCTCATCATTAAAATTTGAAACAAACTTTGAAGGTGAGGTGCCAACAACTCCTGTGGGACATGTTGTACGAGAGACTGTAACAATTCAAAGGCGCTAACTTCATTGGCCTTGGAACTAACCAACTTTTGAAAGACACCCAAGATACCCAAAAGTGATGCACTCAATTCGGCAGCTGCCTTACCCAAATAGGCACAAATCAATCGTGTCAATGCTGGGATGTTACCCTTACGTTCCCATAAGGTAGGTGTTAAGAGTGGTGCAAATAACATAGTATAGGCTTCACCAAGTCCAGAATCGGCAGGACGGTATTCTAATAATTGAGCCAGCACTTGAAAGACGTAGGGGATAAATTCAAAGACATCCATTTGCAATACAGTTTGGAAGGGTGGGAATAATAACCCTTCAAAGGAAGCCGTTAGGTTGGGATCCTTGGAACATACCGACTTGACCAATACAGCAATAGATTCAAACATGAAGTGATTGTATTGTGGGTTACGTGGGTTTTTCGCCACACGTCCCAAGGCTGCTGTCAATTTTTCTAAAACAATCTGTGTGACTGGAATGATATCCGCATCAGCCACGCTGCAAGATCTCATAATACATTTCATCACGTACTCATTTTCATTCAATTCGACATTGTCCACAATACCAAACAATGACGTAAAGAGAGGTTCCAAAAATGATTTCAAGTCGGATCCACCAAATTTAATGCGTTTTGTAGACAAATCCTTGGTAGTTAGAATCTTTTCAATACCAAAGGCAGCATAGGTATGAACCACAACACTAGGTGATGCCAAATGGGAAATCATCAATGGCATCAAGGCTGTTAATTGTTCACGAGTAAATTGGTTACGGAAGGTACTGACGAATTTGAGTGCTGTAGCCTTGAGCATAGGACGGACAGTGTGGTTGGCATCTTGTAATTCTGGGAAGATGTGCGTTGTAAAAAAGTCCATGACATTCACAGCATCATTGACTTGGGATACACCCTGTCCTGCACTTTCAGCAAGAATGGCAATACCAAACATAAGATGAATCTATAACATATGTCACCGACAATACCAATACGAAAAAAGAAGATGAAGCAAAGGAGAATAAAGTTAGAATGATGTTTGAGGCGTGTCAAAAAGAAAAGTGATTCCAAGTTCTTTTTGCATGATACGTACAGCTGCATCCTTGGCTTGCCATTTCTCGTTTGGATTGGTGGCAAATTCAGTCAACATGGTACCGACATGTTCACTACACAAAGCTGTAGTTTCCGTTTCAAATTGTCGACACATGGCACGTAACAATTCTTGGGAACATTTACGTCTTGATTCACTTTCGGAACCTTCAATATCAGTCAACATGAACTCATGCGGATCATCTTCAAATCGTTCTTCATCTACTTCACGTAACATCAAGTTGGGAATTACAATTTTGGATATAATTTGACGCAAGGTAGATTCTTCTTGAAACAGTGCCTTATGCATAAGCTTTCGTACAAGAGATGATAAGAACCGAATACTGGTAGTGGCCAATGCATCATGCTTGCGAAATTGGGTCACACGTAATAACAAATTCCATACCAATGTTGTAAATTGGGGTAAGAATGGTAAAAAGGGTTCTTCATCCTTATCGGCGTACAAGTTAAGATTTGCAATAATGGCAGCTTGCAACGTATCAATAGGTGATGCTTCCTCTTCTTCATCGGCATCCTCCAAGACTGGATTTTGATATTGTAAATATTTGGCAAATTCATCCATCCATTGTTTCATGTGATCTTCAAAGAATTCTGGTAAATCTTGGTAATTCAAGGAATAGAAAATACGACATATCGATCGCAAGATGGAGAATCGTGGTGTTAATTGAGCTGCATCATTGACCAAGGCATCAATGGCGGATCCGGTTTGTTGTAACAAAATTAGCAAGGGTTCTTGAATATGCTTTAGAGAATAAATAATATCAGAATACAGGGCATCACTTTTTTCGACGTATCGGAATCGCTTAAAGATAGAATTGGCAGTTTTCAAAACACCATCGACAACATTAGCATCCGGTGATTGAAATTTCGCCACCAACTCGGGTAACAGATTATCCCATTGTTTGGGAAAGTCTACGGCGGCAATCAAACTGATGGATTCCGAACACTGCGCCTGAATTTGGGGTGGAACAGTACACATGAGTTCGACCAAATGCCTTTTAATCAAGGTGCGATCACTGGGAGAAATTTGAATCCCCGATGTACCATTGTCGCTTTGTTCATCCCAACCATGTTTGACAATGTTTTTGAAATGAATGGCTGCCGCTTGACGGACAGGTGCATTCGAAGCATCTCCACTTGCTACAAGTCGTAAGACTTCCATGGAATGTCCAGGTACCTTACGTGCTTCTGTCAAATGACGTTCGGCTGTAGATGATGGAACGGGAAAACAAAGAGAGAATGAACGATTTCAGTGAGTGACTGAGGAGCATGCAACTAACGAGCATCCCATTCAGCACATTCCATTGCAGAATGTTTCACATTCCATAATCATCACATCACATCTAATCAGAGACCCTGTCTTTTTCTATCTCTTCTCTTTCTAGACTTATAAAAAACTTACCAGTGCGTCGAATCGTTGCATCAGGTGCTAATGTTTGAGAAAGAACTGTACGGAGTTGATCTCCTGCCAACTGTTGCGCCATGGTTGTGCCGTAGTATTACTTGATTTTCTTCTTGCTTTGGCGATTATAAGTAATAGTTCTACAAATAATAATGTTGTATGGATATGCGGCGACGACGGGTGTGGTTTGTTTGTGGAGGGTCTCGCCGGATTTCTCAAACACAGACAGTCTTTGCTTGTGTAGTGAAAACTCTCTAGAGACTAGGTCCTACACAAAAAAGCATGGTCAAAACGCAAGATGCGGAGAGGCGGTGATACCGTGCACCGTCTGTATGATATATTTATATCATAGGCGCCAAACCACATGGAAAAAAATCGAAACCCCAAAATCTGAGATAAAGGGCCTCTTTGGTTCCGAACCCTGATTGGTGTTTGTTTTTTGACCGTTTGGACATTACGAGTTCATGCGTAGATTTCATACGGGAGGTACAGAGGAAAAGTCTTACACATAATATTATAAGATGTCAGATGGTAATGTGAGTTCGATGAAGGCGTAACAACGTAGAAACCAGTACTTGTTAACGGCTCTTTACTCCAGCGATGCTGAAGCATGTGAAGCGCAAAGCTTTGCGCATATCAAGAGATAAAGAAACTGTGCATG